>JAODAL010029630.1:0-51305 GCA_025379985.1 Phyllomedusa bahiana
CCCCGGGCCCCAAGACAATCATTGTCACACGCGCCCCGGCCGTAAAAATGTGCATGCCCCTTTTTTTTCCCCCCCCCCCCCCCCCCCCCCCCCCCCGCGGCGGATTCCCATGTGGAGGAGGCGACGGATTCCACTGTTCTGAGACAGTGATTACCGTAATTGCTGCCCAAAATTGGTGCCGTACTGAGCACAAATCCGGCGCGCAGTACGGCCCCAAATCCGCGGCAGAATAAGTGGTGACGGGCCTAAAGATCCCAATCTTTGGCAAAACCACAAGATAGAACAAATCAAGATTCTATGAAGTTCTAATTGCAGTCCTTGTTTAGGTTACTTAAAAGGGCTCTACAATGAAGCCAGATTGTGTGAAGCTGGCATATTAAAAAAACAAACAAAAAAAACCTATTCATTATTAAATTGTCTCCCTAGTTATCTATAGAGTACAGCTCATCTCTAGGGCATATGACCAGTGAAGAGAGCTCTTCAGTCCTAGCTGCACATGCTCAGACATCTCTTCTCATGCAGCTACTGCCAGTTGCTTCCCTGCCTAAGGCTATGTTCACACGGCTTAAAATGGGACGTATTTCAGTCCGTAATTACGCACCGTAGTGCACGAATTACGGCTGGAATCCGTCCCAGTCATTACGGTAATCATCAGTTCTAATAGAGAACTATGGATTACATCTCCTCCCTGCTCGGCGAATACGCCGCGGGGGGAGGTAAGTGACATGAATTACTAGCGGCGTATACATGCCGCTGGTAATGAAGGTCTATGGGCCGGCGAGGTGCTGGCCCCCCTGTCTACACGGCGTAATTACGTCCCATAAATAAGCCGTGTGAACATAGCCTAACACTCACTGAGTGAGTGTTCAACCCCGGGTGCTGTCATTCTACTTCTGTCCTCAGTACTTCCTAGTAATTAGTCAAACAGTACAAATAAAAGGGGTGAGGAAAAAGAAATCTTAGTCAGGCATGTGCATTGAGGGGGGAAAAAAATCACACTTGGTTCCTGCAGGGATTTGAACCTAGGACCCTCTTGCTGAAAGGCTGAAGTGCTAGCCACTCGCCTACATTGTAGCTCCTCGCAGCTCTATACATAAACAAACCTTTGTTTGACTAGTGTGAGCACACTGGAGAAAGGCATTGTGATGTCAAGCCTGCTGGGTCGCATGACATGCAGTTCAAACAAATCATACATGCCTCCTTTGACGACCTAAAGCTGAAGCAGGACAAATCCCTTTAAAGCACACTGCCAAATGGTGCCCACTAGAACAGTGCCAGACATTAGTGCCATCAGTGAGATGCAGCTGTTGAACATTACTTTCTGAAGTACTAGGGCCAGAACCTAGCATATTGGTGTCCTCTTGAGTGGAGGCAACACCACTGGGTATTGGGGGGCCTGCATGTGGCCCTTAGGCCAAGTTTTGTGCACCCTTGTTAGGTTCAAGTGATAGTCCTAATCAGTCACCTTTGTTAACCCCTTAACAAAAATAGATGGTTCCTATGTAGTGGGGCAAGGCATCTAAATGAGGAACAGTGCTGCACCATTCCTCCTTCTACTGCAGGGTGCTAATCAGTTACCATGGCAGCCAGAAGCCTAAGGCTATGTTCACACGGCAATAATTGCGGGACTTATTTTGCCTGCAATTACGCTGGGAGGGGGGGGCGGCAGTCCTCCAGCCCCATAGACATTCATTATTCTCAGCACGTATACGCCGTGAGTAATTGACATGTCGCTTATTGTGCGAGCAGGGTGAGGAGACGTAATCCATAATTCTGAGAACTGTGGATTACCGTAATGACTGGGACGTATCTGCCCCCCGTATTTAGCGCAGTACGGTACTTTGTTTCTATTCCTGCCCCGGGAAAGAAATAGAGCCGCCATCTTGGTACACCCTTCATTATTTGTATAATGCAGATTGGTGGACTCATGATCGAGCCTCCTGGTGGTCACGTATCCTTGGGGGATCGTTAAGCTTTGAGTATTAGGCTATGATCACACGGCTTATTTACGGGGCATAATTACGCCCAGCAATTACACCGTGTGGGTGGGGGCAGGAGTGGGGGGCCGGCCCATAGACTGTCATTACTAGCGGTGCGTATACACCGCTAGGAAACAACCTGTTCGCTTATCTCCCCCCCCCCCCCCCCCCCCCCTCTCCACCCCCGTGCGATTCGTGAGCGGGAGAGGAGACGTAATCCATAGTTCTCTATGAGAACTGTGGATCACCGTAATGGACGTATTCCAGCTGTAATTCGTGCACTACAGCGCGTAATTACGGACTGAAATATGTCCACTTTTATGCCATGTGAACATGGCCTTGAAGTGGTCCAAAAAGTCTTATGTATCTCAACATGGTGCCAATAAAAAACTAACTTCATAGTGTTAAAAAAAAAAAAAAAAAAAAATAATAAACCCAACGTATTTGATAGTACAGAAATTGTACCAACCTGCAGAATACACACCATTTATACTAAAGTGACCAGCCTAAAAGAAAAACCCCTGAAAACATGACAGTTCGTTTTGTCCAGCAAGGAACAATCCCTCATGTTTTATGTAGATGAGAAAATGAAGTTATGTCTCTTAGGAGGAAAAGACCTGTCAGGAAGGGATGTAATGGAGCTGCAGATTACAAAGACAAGTAACCGAACTAATAAGGGGAATGAAACGAGAAAAGGCTAAAATCTATTTAGATGGCTTCAGGGAGACATGATTCACTGATATAAATGGCCCCTACAAAAAGTATGGTGAAAAGCTATTTCATGTAAAGTCCCCTAAAAACAAGGGGACATTCCCTTCCTATAGAGAAGGGGGAGAAAGGGTTCAAAAGGGCCTTCACCATGAGAACTGTGGAATAGCCTATCTGAGGAGCTGTCACAGCAGGAACAGTTTCAAAGGCTTAGACTACCACTTACTAAGTATTTATATTGCTGTATAAAACCTCTAGATCCAATCTGATGGCAACTTTGGTTCTGTAGTAGTGCCCCACAAGCCATTCCTGTGCCACATGCCATCCAACAGCAGAGGCTTGTCTTCCACTCACTCACTATATAGCATGAGTCCTTGCTGCGGTTAAGGCCTCGTTCACATGGCTTATTTCGCCGCGGATTTGCCGACGGATTGACGATCGTCAATCTGTCGGCAAACCAGTCAGAAATAAGTAACAGCCCATTTTTCTATTAAATTTCAATAGAAAATATGGCTCGTCATTCACACAACGCATATTTCCATGCCGGATTGACGGCAATCCGAATGGAAAAACAATGTGCATGTCAATTATTTACGGACGGATTCACCACCTACAATGAATGGAGATGGTGAATCCGTCGGGAAATCGGTACAAATACGTCCCCACACTTAGTGCACTTATTTGCAACTGATTTTCAACTGATTTCAGAACGTATTTACGATCGGCAATCCGATGTAAATGCGTTCTGAAATAAGCCGTGTGAACGAGGCCTAAGAGGAGCTGATCCTGTTGTGATACAGAATAGTGAGGGACTGGGAGACAAGTATGTAAACTTATTGTTTGGTTTTCCTCCGCTCAGACCCCACTTAACACTGTAGGTGGGGTAAAAACACCCCTTTAATTTCTCTATACAGTTTGACTAAAACAGAGGAAGCAAGAAGTTATGCAGATTAACTTTTGCTTTCTAGTTTTTAGGACTAGTTTTAGTCTACAATTAAACTATCCAAGCTATTAACATTTAACACTGTAATTTGGCTACAGCCATAACTGGGTCTTAAAAGGATTAGAAGTAACTGGACTATGATGAACTGCAGATCCATCCCAGTAAAAAATTAAACTCTATCACATCCTTTCACCATTAGTAAAGAGGTTACAATTTAGACTGGGTGTACACTAACTATTGATCGTTGCCATCTGTTACATGGACAGCTGTAAGAAGTTATAGTATAGCCTTACTGCTGGTACAGACTGACTCATCAGAGCACCCCTTCATGGACTCTTGATTATGGACATGCATATACTGTGAATTCTGCTGGTGTAGTAGGAGTGATAAAGGAGCTGATTGGGTTGCAACATGTCTTGTGTGTACTTTGTTGTATCTCCTAACCTGAGCCAATTACAGGTTAAAGGGGTTGTCTTGCTACAATGATTGGGTTTTAATTAAAAGATCTTTAAAAAAACAAGCAGCTTTGCAATATATGTTCATTACAAATGTCCTACTAATTTTGAGTTATCCCTGGTAGTAGGAGTGCATCAGCTTCTCGAATCACTATAGCCACCGACCTGTTTTTTTCTCACTGGCTGCCAGTGCTGTTGACTCATCAGCTTCTCAATACAGGTCGGAGCAGAGCCCCTCCCACACAGTAGGAGGCCACTTGTGATGCTTCTGTAGGGGAAGGGAAGGGATCTGGCTTCTGTGTCTGTAGCTGTGCTGCCTAGATTAACCCTGTGTGCCTGCTCTCTACACAGATTGAGAGGTGAGGCTGATCTGTGGTCAGTACAATGTGACAGCAGTGAAGTGTGTTACTATAATCATTTATGTCTTGGGGCTTGGGCTAACTAATAGAACAGATCAGGGGGGCATGTGAATGGTTCATATCCCTCCCTGCTCTGCTGTATTAGTCACATTGTGATTATAGTAACACTTCACAGCTGCTCTCTGTTCTGACAGGGTTTGTTTGTTGCTTGAGATTTCCGTGGAGATTTGTATGCTAAGCAGAGGGTATAGGAACCTTTACATCCTACCATGCTCTGCTATTAGCATACACGGCTTCACAGACCTCTCCACACTCATAGATCAGCCCTCTCTCCCTGCTGTCTCCTGACTCTGTGGAGAGGAGCAGCAAGAGCTCAACCACAGCAGCAGCACAGTGCAGCTGATGCAGCAGACCTAGGCAGGTACACACAGGGTTAACCCTGGCAGCAAACCCCCTGGCCCTCCCCCTGCTGTATAGGAGAGCTGTCTGTGTGCTGAGGGGAGGGGGCAAGGGGGAGGAGGAGCAGACAAGCACACCCCTGAATTCAGAAATCCCATGCTGCCAGACACGGGTAGGCTGAAAGCCTGTAGTGAGACAACTCCTTTAATATTCTCCATCCTTGTACAAGGATTAAACAACCCTGGTTGATGCCACACCCTTGATGACCTTGAACATGACATCTCTGCTACTGGCTTGTACTGTTAAACATGGCACAACTTGTGTCCAGTAGGATTTTCTCCAGCACAGCTGTGCTGGTGGCTTGAGACTTCAGAAATATTAAGATGACCCTTTTTTCAGATTAGGACATCTGGCTATAACTTGGAGTGAGGTCTGTTTTACATGGTTGTCATTCCAGCAAAATAGAGCCTGTGAAGGGCAGCATTTTCACAAAGGAAATGTACTTATAAATTTAGGCTTGCCCTACTATGGCTTTGACTAGAATGGAGGTCCCCAGTTAATTTTATACCACACAAATGCAGTTTGGCCATCACTTCCTGCAAGGTCACATGAGTCTTGTGTATGGCCGGTGTTAGTGGCAAGTCTTTCAAACTGCTTAGTCTTTGTTGGCACACTAGCAATCCTTTTGAAAGGTAGCTTTGAGGATAACAGTTAAAATGTTCTGGCTTTATGCTAGTTCTTAAGAAGACTATGTACAGAGGTGTCATAACCCAACATGTCAGTGTAAGGTCTCCCACTTTTAGTATTAAATCTTGAGTTGCATCAGATTAGTGGTCCTGCACTTAGTGGCATTTCAGTCTATAGATGCATATAGGAGTATCTGTGTCTAGTCTACCCAACATAGAAACTGTCATAGTATGAATTAGTGTACATGCCCATAATGTGATGCAGCATTTGAAGTTTGCATATGGTTCTTTAGAAGACAGAATCCTAAAGTCCCTTAAAATGTTTGTGTAGAAGAGACTCCCTCTTTACCACGTGACTTTATAGGGTACACCTGAGACAGTGGGTGCACATCAGCCAGAGCAGATGGGTAGTTGGCATCTCTGAACTCTGCTCAGCCCAAGCTTACTTGGCTGCCATGAGGTGCTGCATGCATGCGGGAGTGTTGTGGGACTAGCTTCGAAAACCTTCAAGGCAGGATGCAGATGACTACAGCACTAGAAGGAAACTACCCTGTCTTAACGTAAAGGCGATTGGGTGTTTTAAAGGGCTGTCAACACGGGGCTTTACATTGACCATTTTTGCACCTGGGTTCATTTGAGAATTAATAGTAAGAACTGTCGACACTAACTATAGTGAAAAAGTGCTACTCTGCTTGGCAGGCTAATGTGGCGTCCTGTGTATTAAAGGCAATGTATCCTCAAATGACTTCTTGTTTAACTCACATTTTTGTTAAACACTTATGAATTTTTGTTTTTTCCATATCACTTTCAATATTTAAGTCCTGCAGTTTTCACTCTGGCCACGAGGCCTAATAAGTTTGACACTTCCTGTTCTGTAGAGTTTTTCAGTAGTCTGCTCACTGTCCGGCACAAGCAGGGTCAAACTGAAAGGTGACACCAATGTGTATAGATAACACTGGATCCACCAGTCACAATAAGATGTCACAGCTCCCCTCCTTCCTGCACACTGACTTCTTCCCGGTAAAGCATGTCTAGAAAACTCCTATAGAATCAAGGGGGACGAGTCATCTTAAGGTCCTATGCAGGCGGGGATCGCAAGCCGAAGCTCCACCCCTCAATTTCCCAACCTCCGACTCCTATCCCCATACTCCCCGCCGTTTAAAAATTTAACCTTTACGTATAAAATGGTAAACGGCTGTTTATCACCTTATGAAAAAATAAAAAGCTATTTAGGAAGAACAACGCTTACAAGCAAAAGGGTAACAATTTTTTTGATCTTTTAACACTTGGGGCAAGTTGAAGAAAAAGCTTTATTTTTTTCCAATCCATCCGCACAAACATTGGGAATGTGTAAAGAGACCTGGGGTCAGATTTTGGCAAGATATGCTTGAATCTGTCCAGAGCCCCGAAAGGGTTCAGGGAGTATTGAAAACCAAAGGTGGATTTTCCCAAAAACAACAAAATAATACAAAAAAATTTTTTTTTTTAGAAGCAAACCATAACAAAACAGATGCTAAATACTTGCAAGTCAAATTTAGTATAATAAGGTAAGATGACTGTATAAAAAATTACAGTAGCCCATGTACAAAGCTGTAGCGGATGGTGAGATATAGACCTGAAAGTCACAAGTTCAAACCCATTGTTCCATTTTGCTTGTCATGTAAAATATATTTAATTGGACATGTTAGGAAACAAAAAATTATAAATATGCAAAACACTGCAGGAACATTTGTGAAGTCTCTGAACTTGTTCTGAGAAATGGTATCACCCCCATCAGATCCTGCATACATAACCTCACATCTGATCTCATTATTTCCAGGCTAGAGAACGGCCTCTCTACACTAACTTGGGTTGGGGGCAAAACGATTACCACAGGGGTAACATCTTTACAATGTCGGGGTATAAAGGAATTGCCTCAGCCACAGACAGTTTTGATGAATGGTTAAACCCTTCTACTTTAAAAACAGGTGAAAAATGTTGCTGAAATCTGTTTGCCATGGGAGCAGAATCTTTTCCCCTGGGCAGGGGCTTTGGGGCCCGCTCCAAATTTATCAATTACATCCCTGTTGACGAGGCTGAGATATGGGGCATAGCACTGGCCGGACCCAATTCTTCTTGCTCCTTTGAAAATGCATCGAACTAAACTGGACCAACTTATTATAATATTTTGGGAGTCAGTCGGTCCCTTTTATGACGACTCTGACTCCTGCAAAATAGCCACAGACTGACTCCACAGCCCTGCTCCTATGTGCATGAAGCTGCTGTAAAGTATCTGACTGTTAAAGCAGTGCATGCAAGTATGTCTTCCCCACAATTGTATATGGATGGCCGAATAGAGAAATCTACAATCGGGAAATAAAAACAGCTAAGAAAAGAATATGATCAGGATCTTGATTTAATAAGAAAAAATGGCGACAGATTCTTTTTAAGGTTATACTGTAGACAGTTTGGCTCGTGTTTCTCCCACCCCTTTATGTATCTAAAGTATATTGATTTCAGACTTTCTTTTAGTCTGTCACACTTCTGGTGTACTCCAATCTAACACTTTTTTTTTCGTTCCCCACCCAATGCTACAATTGTGATCAAACAAGCTTTCACTTGATTGGGAGATCTATTGATCACGAATGACTGGCAGCAGTTGTGTAGTTTTCTTAAACTTGGTTGTGAAGCTTTGTAACACCACACTTTAATAAAACTTCAATGTGATGTGAGATTTTACCAATACTCCTGTAATAAAATAAAACAGCCTGTTTTTTGGTTGAACATACTAGAAGCCTGTGTTGCAGGTTGCTCAATAAGACTGCAAAATTGTTTAATGGTCTCTGTTAATCTTTTCTACACAAGTTATTAAACAAATATTCAAGTAACATGCAAATTGACTAAACTAGGCATGCCCTACATGCAGGCTCATGCATACTTGCCAAAAACTTGTCTAGCTTTGTGAAAAGGTCTCTGCATCAGGAGATCAGAGGATTTAAAAGTACAGGCATGCAAGCGTCTTCAAATTTGGTTTTGGGCACATGGAGGCATGCATGTTACTTTGTATCAGGGACCTGGCATTGGCTCTGGTTTCTCAAATCCCAGTTTGCTGACTTTCCTCATCTGTAGAATTCACTTTCCACCCACATGGCTATGAATGGGAGTTAGAAAAGCCATAATGGCAGGATGAGTAGTTTGATCCTGCCATTAATAGCATTGTGTTCACTTTGTATTTGGATGGGCGATAGGGACTTGGCACTCTGATTAGTTACTGGTTTTGGGGAAACAGATGTACCATTAAAGTAGTTTGTCTTGCGTATAGAGGGTTTTTCACCAGAGCTATCTCCAGTTAGCCTTATTGCCAACTGAGAAGATGTTACGTATGTAGACAAGTCTCGAAGCTTGCTGTTAGACCCAAGTACATAAAAGGGTATTCCTACAAAGCCCGCTGCACAAGTCGGCTCTTGATGCCCAGTCAGCTTACATTACATTAGAATGGCAGTGCTTGTGGCCATCCTCCCCACTTATATGGGAGCTCCTGAATATATCAGAGCACTCTGCTACATTCAAAACTCCTGTAAAAGTGGATGAGGACTGGAAGCGCCGCCCTCTTCATTCTCATGAGTAGACCAGTGGATGTTACTTTGCAGGAATACCCCTTTAAACTTGCTGTTTACAATTTCTCATGAGTTGGAAATTAAATGGGGGTATTGGAGGTTTTTTTTTTTTTTAATATACACTTGCAGTTTTCTCATTTCTTTTTTCCCCTCCATCTTTAGCTGATTGGTATTAATGAGAAATACCTGTCCCTACTGACTGACAGTGGTGAAGTCCGTGATGACCTAAAGCTGCCAGAAGGAGACCTGGGAAAGGAAATAGAAGCTAAATATGAAGCAGGAGATGAAATTTTGGTAAGTGGTCTTGGTCTACCCTGTAGTACAATCTTCACACCCATGACCCACCTTGGTGTTACTTGAATGCTTCTTAGATCTGTAAAGGGTTCTGACCTGGTGAATTCTGACAAATACTGAGCATTACAGCTTCTATAGGGCACGTTCACACGGCACAGGACAAATACTGGCTGGTTTACCCAGCTGGTATTTGTCCTGTTTTGCGCCAGTCCCGAGGAGGGGGGGGGGGGGGGGGGGGGCGTTTCTCCGATGAGAAGAGCTCTCCCATTGAGAAGCACAGATTCCATCCGGTTTTCAGACAGAAGATGGTGCTTGCTCAATGGTTTTTGAGCAGAGCGCAGGCGGCAAACCCATGCAGTGGGGATTGCTCACGGTTTTCCATAGAGCACAATTGTGCTAATTTTCGGACTGTTTTTCAGGCGATCTGAAAACCCGTGCCGTGGGGACATGCCCATAATGTCTAGTGCATAGTGATGAGGTTATATAGATACTAGTGATCTACCTGGGGAGAACTAGTTCTAGTAGAAATTTAAGCTTAATCTGGTCAATGCAAGGTTTGGTCTTCAGTGAACTGCCTTTTCACATACAAACTTCCATTGCACACACAACCTCAACAATGGATGTTTTTGTCCCAAGCAGGGCTAAAAGTGACCTCTTTGATATTGTCTTTATGACAAACCCAAGAGTTTTCCAGAGGATACATACAAAACTGATGCTGTATTCTGACCACAAGTAACACTGTGCTAACTTTCATTCCCCACTAGTAACTAAACATTGATTTTATTTCCACAGATCTCTGTCTTGCAAGCAATGGATGAAGAATGTGCGGTAGCCATCAAGGCCATGACCAAATAAACAGGGATCCCCGGCTCGAGCTATCTGCTCAGGTCAAGATAAACAGATCTTAAATTTGGTTCTGATTGTCACCAAAGCTATGGCCTTCACGAAAACCTCATTTCTTTTTGACTTGTTTGCAAATACTGCTGGATTCTAAAATTTGGTTACGCAGGTTAACTGGTACTTTCCAAATCACTGCACTGCAGCTGTTTCTTGAGTTACCTTTCACATTCCTGATGGTGTTCATTTGAGGTCCAACAAAGTGGCTCCTTAGATGAGGTATTCTGCATCAGTATGCCCATGATGCATAGTTTAAATCAGGCTCATAATTGAATGGAACGCACTTGGAATTATAAAGGTAATTTAATAAAGCAAATGTGAAGATGCAAAACTGTTTATTCCTTACTAATATGTAGAATGAGAAGTCTTAGGATATTAAGCAAGTTTTAAATCTACTGCATGTTAGACTTTTTGACACCCCAAGTGCCAAGTATATCACTTGGAAATCTTAAGCAGTGTGAGTGATTTAGAAATGCCAGTTGATGCTCCTTCTCCTGCCCCTTCCTTATTAAAAAGATAAATAAAAATCCTGGTGGCCATGTGCAAGTAAATTGTATTACCTCTGTATTCTCCTGCCAACTTGTTGGCTTGCATATTGTAACCTTCTACAAAATGGTGTCAAAGCCTGCCTGCAGTCTATACAGGCACTTGGTATGTTGGGTGATTCTACATAGCAGGCACACATGGCACAAAATGAGGATTAGAGTTGTTAATGCTACAGATTTTCACTCGAGGCCTTTGTCATCAGACTGAAAAAAATAAAAATAGAAAAATGCAGTTCAGTTGCTTTTTTTCTTTTATTGTATTTATCTTGAAATATTAAACCTAGTAAAGACCCTCCCAGGAATTGATTTTGCGGTGCTTCCAGTGTGATTTCTTTGGAATTTTTTGGCATACAAATGTGGATACTAAAAATTTAGATTTAAGAGTTTACATTACCCCTCAAATTTTTTTTATAGGATCAGTCAATCCAGGGTATTTGTGCTTATTTAGGGGTCCCAGGGTATTTCTGAATATAATGTGAACAAGTAGGCTCCTGAAAGGGGTTGTAAGTTACTGGGGAAGTTTCTAAGTATACAATTCCTTTCTAAATTGGTTTGCTGTGCATGTTGAGACCAACATCTAGGTGCACAGGTGTCATCTGACAATCCTATGTGACTTAATATACTGTGCCTCCTTTACCACTAGGATGACAGTAATACATGTTTTGTGATTGTGTTTTTCACAAAGCCATTGACACCTGCCTCCAGAGCTATTAATTTAGTAGTGGGGATAAACAGGCTTTCCAATACTCTGCTCCAGCAGTTTGAGTCTAGACATTGTCACTCAAACATGAACTGGAATTAAAAGGAAACATGCCTTGCATGCATTGTTACTGGGTTTGTCAAGGTGACAAGCTCTTATCCTTGCCGATTTATTTGTCACTGACGTAACCATTTGCGCAAACTGCAAGTTCATTGTAGAAATAACAGGATAGTTGGGATTCAGAGAGGTAAATACAGACAGTTTGATATAGTTAGGGCATGTCCCCACAGCACGGGTTTGCAGCCGGTTTTGCAGGCCGTCTGAAAAACCAGCACAACGGCTTCTATGGAAAAGCTGTGCAGCAGTCCCCACTGCACGGGTTTTCCACCCGGAGGTTTTTCGAACCGCCGCCCGAAAAAGATTAAACATGCACATTCTTCTGTCCGGCTTTTGGACAGAATATGTGCATGTCAATGTGGAGAAAAGCCCTGTATTTCCCCTCTGTCGTGGGGACATGCCCTAATGCTACACTGAAGGTAAGTAGATATTTTAGCTGATAACTGTTATAAATTCCTAATATGCTAGGATAAGACTGTAGGCTATGTGCGCTAGTGTGTTACAATGCACTTTCATTTTATATTAGCTTGCTTGGAAGTAAATGGGCCTTTGACACATCAGGAATTGGAAGCTTCTTGCAGAAAATGGTCTAAGATTCTGTCCAGTTTTTGGGAGTGTTTCATGACCTGCCCCATCACACTGCCATGTATCCTCTACAGAATGGGTCCCCAACTCCAGTCCTTAAGGCCCACGAACAAGTCCTGTTTTTTGGCTTTCCTTAACGCTGCACAGGTGATTTCATTATGCTGCACAGGTGATGTCATTATGCTGCACAGGTGATTTCATTATGCTGCACAGGTGTTGTCATTATACTGCACAGGTGTTGTCATTATACTGCACAGGTGATTTCATTATGCTGCACAGGTGATTTCATTATGCTGCACAGGTGATTTCATTATGCTGCACAGGTGATTTCATTATGCTGCACAGGTGATTTCATTATGCTGCACAGGTGATTTCATTATGCTGCACAGGTGATTTCATTACAGGTGATTTCATTATGCTGCACAGGTGATTTCATTAAAGGTGATTTCATTATGCTGCACAGGTGATTTCATTATGCTGCACAGGTGATTTCATTATGCTGCACAGGTGATTTCATTGTCAGTGCATTCTGTGGGATATCCTGAAAACATGACCTGTTGGTGGGTCTTGAGGACTGGAGTTGGGGAACACTGCTCTACAGTACTGGAACCTCATACATGATTTTGTTTTCCTGAACAGTATATGCTTTTCCAAACTCTCATTGTATGCTGCTAAAAAGTAACAGCCTTTCTGTGGGTTCAGATCACACAGGCCACTTCCTATCCGTTTTAAATGAAAGATCGTCTGGGTTTGCTAGTTTTCAGAGGTGCATGTCAGGAAAAGGATTTCTGATGCTTGTTTAGTATAAGTGCTTTCTACAGTTGGCATAATGCATTGCTGTGTCAATGCACGTGTGGACTATGATGCAGCACCTAAACTGGCAACTACCTTCAACTGTAAAACTAGACTCCAAGCAATAATGACAACTCTGTATAGCAAAATACCCTTGGCTTCTAGTTTAACGCTTTCCTATGCTTGCAGCATACATTTAATTATGCAATGGTTGCTGACTAGATCCTACTCCAAAGGCTGAAGACTAAAATGTCTTATCTGCATATGTTGTAGGTGGCTGCATCATGCCATTAGTATTTTCTTTAGGTTGGTGTGAGTAGATAGTACTTTGGCAAGAGATAACAGAAAGGGTGGTGACAAAGTTTGTGCTTTTTAAATGTTTTCTAGTCTTTAATGTTAAGTGTTTGCCCTGCATGCTGTATCACGGACATTGCAGTTCACAAGAAACTCCTGTAAACATTAAGACTTTGGTTTTTATTTTTTACCCAATTTTTGAAGATCAATTACAATTTGTACATCAAACAGTACATAGACAGTTGTAAACACTACAAGGGAATTGCAAATGTCTGGTCTTTAAACCTATTGTAGGTTTATGTATTGTATTAGTTTTGACATTTCACATTGTACAGAAGTCTAGCAGCCTTGTATATTTTGCATTTCACTGTAAAGTTAAACCTAATTGGTTAATGAAAACATGTAAAGTTTCAAGATTGTGTTACTTGGTTAAATTGTGGATTGAACAAAATTAATAAGATCAATAAAACTTAGGTGATTTCTGATGTCCATATCTAGTCCTTTTTATTTAAGTGTGCTTGCATACTGTGTTACGAAGTTTGGCTACCTCCTTGTGGGAAAAGTACATCTGTCCAGGATTTTTACGTCTACATTATTTAACCAGTTGCACTTGGTTGGTTTTGTGGGAAACTTATGTAGGTAACCCTCTTAGGCTAGGTTTCCAATGGTCAGTGTAGAACAAGTATTAGGTGGAAGACTTTGGAGGCTTTGGAAGGTTGCTATCAAGGTCTTGGGTGGTTTGTGGAGGCCTAAAACTACCACTTTCTCTCATTTACCACAGCAGGGAGCTGGAGACTGAAGAAATGTCAGCAGTCATGGCTGCTGCTCAAACTGTGGGAGCAACCCCTGTTTTTATTGTCCACAGATTTTGATCTAAAATTAATGCTAAAGCTATGACAGAACAATTTGTTGTGGATTTCCATTGAAAAGCTACAATCCATGTGGATGTACTGAGGCAATGTTGAGCTTGTTAGAAGCCAAAAACCTCAATGGATTTAAAATGAGGAAATCTGTCGGGTTGCCATTCTGTTTGAGCTTGTTCTTGGGCAGCTTCAGACTCCCATTTCCTGGTTATGCTGTGGGTGGGTCTATAGCAGTGATTGGCATACTGGCTTTTCTAAAGCTGTTCCAGTGAGATGAATGCTGGAGGTATAACTAGTGACACAAGGCTAAAAGGTAAAAACATGTCAGCAGCATAGATAAACACTGTCCTGTGCTGGGAATGAAGTCTTTGTATACATGTTGAGGGTGAATCATTGTGTTGACAGAACCTCATTAATGTGTTCTCCCAATTGGGATCCATTTCTGGTTTTGGCTTCAAACCCTGCATCTATAAAACTAAACCGTTTAAATGTAGCCTTAATCAGAGCCAGTTTTCTGGCTGACTCATTCTGTAGTTCTTATGAACATGTATCTATTCTTGCAAATTGCCTGGCAGGATTGGTTTATTCAGCCTTTGGTCAGACTTCACCCAGTGTGATGGTGGTTACAGTAAAGGATCACATAATGACCTTCATACTACCACCTCTCCATAGTAGGGGCCATGGTAGTAATGTCTTTTTTACCAGACCGTGCTGATACCTGTACTCCGCAGAGCACAGTATATGTGAGTGGTGTTTGACTTTACTTAGCAGGTATTTACCCCCTTCAAATGTGGTGGGCTGAGAAGGGGTGATGCTTCTCCTAAGAGAAGCACCAGGTTTGTATGTGGAAGGCTGAAAGATGTAAAACACGGAAGCTTCCTCCATTTTCCACTCCCACCACCCATCCTCTTAAAAATACATGTTTAATCTGGGCTGTATGGAAATTTTCATCAGCAGAATGCAGTTGCTTCAAGGGCTTTTGCCATCTGGCAAAGTGTAGCCAGCCTCAAAGAACAGGGACATGGCCACACCTGTCCATGTTCTTCAGGTCTGAGGTTCTAAATTTCCATAGACCTGATAGAGTTGTGCAGCCATCTCCTAGTTCTTGAAGACTGGCTTGTAGCAGGCATAAGTGTCATACTCACCCTGAAGTATTTTGAGTTACAAGGGATTGTGTGGCGTAAGATCATGCTTTTGGCTATCTTGCCATGGGGTCTGATCCCCAGGGATTCAGTGGGTGTTCCTGCAGGTTATAACAGGTGGTCAATGCGACAATTTATATTGAGAAGGTCACTAGCTACAGGAAAGCACTTGCTTACTATCAGTCTAGAATATGTTAAAACAAAGCTTTCTCTCAAAGGGCTGAAAGAAGTTGTCCTAGGATCACTAAGATGTTACACTGGTGGTATGTGAAAAGCCCCCCTATATTCCTGATGCCGCCAAAATGCTTAAAGGGGTATTGCAGGACTTACAAAAGCTTGTTTGCCCAATGGAACATGATTAAAAATAGAAACTGCTGTGAATAATGGTTAAGAATTGAAAATCTGCAAGAAAAGTGAAATTTTGAAACTTCACCTCCACGTTGCTTTAATTTGTGAAACACCTAATGGGTTCATAAACTTCCTAAATGCTGTTTTTGAATACTTCAAGGTGTGTAGTTTTAGTCCTTTATGGGTGTCTAATATACAAGCCCCTTTTAAAGAGGTTTTGCCACAAAGTAAAATTGACATGGGAAGCTGGCAAATTAAATAACTAACAATTCTGCACAGTTTTTGTTTTAGCTGCTCCTTTAGTGATCCATTGTTTACAGCTCATCTCCAGGGGATATGACCAGGGCTGAATGCTCCTCAGTCCTGGTCGCACATGCTCAGACATAACTTCTCTCAGGCAGCTACTGAGTGTTCAAACCCCCAGGTGCTGTCATTCTACTCCTTTCCTCTGTACTCCTTAGTAATTAATCAAACAGTGCAAATAAATAAAAAAAATAAGAAACCTCAATCAGGTCTGTGCATTGATAAAGAAAAAAAACACAGGTTTGGCTTCTGCAGGGATTTAAACCTAGGACCCTTGTCTGGAGGCAAAAACTTTACCTCTCAGCTACTCACAATGCTTTACATAAACAGACCTTTCTTTGACTAGAGAGGAAAGTCATGGTGATGTCATCCTGCTGGGTCACATGATATGCATATCACACAAATCCCATACGCCCCCTTCTGAGCACACAGAGCTGAAGAGATCGTGGCAAAACTCCTTTAAGCCATGTCAACTGGAATGGTCCCTAAAGAAATTAATGTTACAAACTTTTCTTGAAAATGTGAAAAATTACTAAATTTCTATGCCTCCTAGTGTCATAAAAAAGAAGTTAAAAAAATTATGCCAATCTAGAGTAGAAATGATAGATGTTAGTTATAAACTATTTTGTGTGGAATAACTGTTACATGCAGAAATTTTTGAACTTTGAACAAATTCACATTTTGATATTTTACACAAATAATCAAGGATTGTATAGACCAAAATTTCTTACTAACATACAGCACAACATGTGATGAGAAAACTGAAGTCTCTGAATCACATGGACAGGTAAAAGTATCAAAAAGTTATTCTTGCATAAAGTGACACATGACAGATTTAAAAAATAGGGCTCTGTCAGGGAGGTCAAAACTGGCACCCAAGTATGAAATCTTTAGGTCTACACCGCACATGCGTCGGATATGTAAGTGAATTCAGTATTTAGAATTCGCAAAAATCCGACTAACCCAGTGCCCATAGACGGCAATAGAAAATCCATGCTGTAGTCTACATAGCACGGATTTTCTACTGTGGGATTTCTAAACCACCGGAATATAGAAGATGTTCTTTCTTTTGGCAGATTTCCTTACAGTCAATGTACTGGGCCGGCAGGAAATCTGAAAATGATGTACGCCGATTTTAAAATTTTGGGCGGCATTTGCTGTGTAGACATAGCCTAACAGTAATCGGTCAGAGCTTTAAAAAATAAAAGCTGAGCGCTGGTTGCTGTGAAAGACAAGGTATTACAGTTACACTGGGGCAGATTTATCAAAGCAGTTGCGCCAGAATTCTGGCTCCATTTGCACCAGAAACCAGCTTTTCGCCACATTTACTATGTGTTTTAGACAGTTTCAGACGCTTCTGCGTCTCGTCTGACAAAGGGGGCGTGGTTCTGCTGGAAAAGGGGCGTGGCTTAAGTGCGACCAAAAAATACGGCCAGATTTTGGCGGCGTTTCTGGTGTGAAAGTAAGACAACTTAATTGTGGTACAGAGTTAGACTAGACAGTTCTAGCCTGCGCCAGATTTATCAGCACTATGATAAATGTGGTGCATTATAAAACTGTCTAGTCTAACTTTACACTGTCTAAAAGTAAAACACTATTGATAAATCTGCCCCACTGTTTTGATCATGACGCCCAATGTATATTAGGACTGTCTGTAGCCTAAAAACATCCGGGCGGATCGCAGCTGACCCTGCAAGGATGTTCTACATCACCAACCCTGCCTTCCTGATTGTTGTATACATGGCACTTATTGAGCTCCATGTATACAGCTCAGCAGGCAGGCTTTTCACTTCCAACATGATAGGCAGGGACAGGTTAATGCAGGAGCTGTTAGGTCTTAACAGACCCAGATCAGCCATAGCTTGTGCTGCCGCTGTAATTCTGTAACTGAGGCTAATAAATAAGCCCCATTTACAGGGGAAATCGGCAATAAAAGACAAAGTTATAGCTTTTAAAAAACGAAAATATGGCAGGGAATGAAGTGTTTAAAATAAGACAGTAGATGCGAATAGCTTTCTTGACTTCCGGAGCTGTCACTTACATAAATGGAAAACTATTGTACCTTATGGACAACTAAGACGCATTTGAAAGCATTGCACTAATGATACGGATTTTATGACACAATCTTCCACGATAGCTGAAAGACTCCGAGAAAAACATTAACCTGAAAAACTAATTGGGGAATCTATCATAAGAGCAGGAACCTTCTCCCAAGCAGAATGTATAAAAAAAAGTTTAAAAAAATCCTCAGGAGGAACAGGCCTCCACCTGTTACCACTGAAAATATAACAAAAGAATAAAATTACATATAATAAGACAAACTTTATTACCCAATTTAGTACATCCCATCAACAGATTCAACAAATTCTAAAAAATATATACATATATACAGTGCCCTGAGAAAGTATTCGGCCCCCTTGAACTTTTCAACCTTTTGCAGGCTTCAAACATAAAGATATAAAATTTAATTTTTTTTGTCAAGAATCAACAACAGGTGGGACACAATTGTGAAGTGTAACGAAATTTATTGGATATTTTAAACTTTTGTAAAAAAAAAAAAAAAACAAACTGAAAATTTAGGTTTGCAATATTATTCGACCCTCTTAAGTTAATAATTTGTAGCGCCACCTTTTGCTGCAATTACAGCTGAAAGTCGCTTGGGTATGTCTCTATCATTTTGCACATCGAAAAGACTGAAATTCTTGCCCATTTTCTTCCTCTTGAGTAAAAACAGTGGAGCTCAGTGAGGTTGGAGGAGAGCGTTTGTGAACAGCGGGCAGTTTTTTCAGCTTTCCTTTCCACAGATCTCGATTGGATTCAGGTCTGGAAACTTTGATTTGGGCCACCTAACATGTAAGAGAAGGGTCTGCAACTCGGGGATATATTTATATTAATATATATATATATATATATATATATAATATTATTTTTTATTATTTTTATATTTTTTTATATCTATTTTATGTCAAAGCAGATCATAGTTCTTTTTTACATATGTATGTGTGTGTACAACATCTGAGAATACAAAACCCTTTAGACTCTATTGTTGTACTCCTAGACCTCATATCCTCTTAAACTGAGAGAAATGGTAATCACTATTCCAGGAGCCCATCAATGGGAAACATATTTAAAAGTTTATAAGTCTTGACTGACACTACTTTTCTCCACCATATAAATACAAAGTTCAAAACAGCACTTTGATGACCCTTAGGCTATGTTCACATGGTGTAATTGCGGGGACGTATTTTGCCCGCAATTACGACGTGTGCTCGGGAGCAGGGGCAGGGCAGGAGGGCCGGCCCCGCCGGCCCCATAGACATTCATTATTCACGGCGCGTAGACATAATCCATAGTTCTTTGTGAGAACTGTGGATTACCGTAATTATTGGGACGTATTTCGCCCCGTATTTAGCGCAGTAAGGGGCGAGATACGTCCCAATAATCGCTGTGTGAACATAGCCTTAGTGGTAGAGCCTAAACAAATCCAGCAGTCTATAATGGCTACATTAGTAACATTTTTAGTAACATTTTCTCTTTTTTTTAAATAAAGTTTTTTTTTTTCTTTCCTTTCATAATAATTCTTCTTTTAATACTCTTAAGATGGTATGGTATTTCTATGTGGATATACAGGTCTGTAAATGTGATTTATACATTCATCTGTTTATTTAATTTTTACACATTTACCTGATTGTTCCCTTACCCTTTGACTCTTGTTTGTTTGACATGTGCAGACCTGGCAGATTTTTGTATTTAACCCCTTAAGCCGAACGCCTGAAAAGTAGTTAATGACCAGACTTTTTTTTTGTTTTTGCCTCCTTGCATTTCAACAGTTGTAACTTTTTTACTTTTTCAATGACGCAGTTGTATAAGGCCTCATTTTATTCGAGACAAGTTGTACTTTATGGGGGAATAGTTTAAGTTCACTTATAAATAATTGCAGAATTTTTATTTTTATTTTTTATTTTTTTACACCATTCACATTTCACACAGGTTTTTTTGGTGTGTGCAATATATGCACAATTATTTTTTATTAAATATTTATTTTTATTTTATTATTAATGTTTTATTCATTTTTTTTTACACTTTTTTTTCTTTTTACTTTTTTTTTTTTTTTTTTTTTTTTTTTTAAAATCAACTGAAGGGAGAAAATTTTTTAATCATTTTTTTATTTTTTTTTTAAACTTAGTAAAGTATTAGCATGTTCATATATACTAATACATTACAATCTGTGTCAGTCTGACACAGGCAGTGATCAGGACAGCACAAAGTCTGTCCTGGTCACTGGCTTGATACACAGACAGCTCTGGGGCTACTCCAGGGCTGACTGTGCAGCCGTTCCCCGGGCTCTGTCGGGTCACCGGGCGTCCTGATCACCCGACAGAGCAGGGAAACCCTTTGATTGCGCTGCGGTAACAATCCGCCGCAATCAAAGGGTTAAAGCACCGGGGTGCGGAGGTTTCCCCCACTCCCCGGTGCTTGTAGGAGATGCTCTGGGATCAGGGCTGTGTAGTGGGCGCTGCAAACTCCGATGTCTGCAGCGACGCCGAACGACGTTGCTGTAGACGAACAACCTGCACCAGCCGACGTCTAAAGTCGGCGGGCGGTCGTTAACCACATGAGTCTAGCACATTCTGTATGGAACTGAGGAAGTGTGGTCTACACACGAAATGCGTATTCCGTTGCTACTTATAATAAACCTTCAACTAAAAAAGACGTTCAGCGCGGTCATTACAGTCCATTTAAAGGAGTTTTTTCTGGGCAAGTTGGAGAAAATCTTCACACTTTTTGGATCGCTGTAATTCTTCTGTAACAGGCTAATAAATCAGCCCAATTTACAGGGGAAATCGGCAATAAAAGAAAAAGTTATAGCTTTCAAACCCGCATATAGTATAAAAAAGGAAAATGTGCCCGGGAATGAAGTGTTTCAAATAAATACAGTATGTGTGGATAAGCATCTGTGCCAAATATTGGGGTTATGGAGAATTCTATAGAGCAGTGGTGCACAACATGCGGTCCCCAGTGCCTCTCGATGCACCCCCAACCATCAGGACACAAACCTGCTTTTTCTCTGTCCTCATACTTCAGGACTTAATATTAATCTTTTGAAAGCTGGATTCAGTAATGGCACTCTTATGGTGGGCACAGTACAGCTTGATTTATAGGGCTGTATATTCTATTTAACCAAACTAAATGAGCAACCCAGTAAAAAAATGTTTCTACATTATCTCTGGATTTCTTCTTACAGTACCTCAAAAAGTACACACCTCACATTTTTGTAAACATTTATTATATATTTTCCTGAGACAACACTGAAGGTATGACAGTTTGATACAATATAAATTAGTCAGTGTACAGCTTGTTTAACAGTGTAATTTAGTGTGCCCTCAAAAACATTCAACACACAGCCATCAATGTCTAAACTTCTGGCAACAAAAGTGAGTACACCCCTAAGTGATAATGGACAAATTGTGCCCAATTTGCCATTTCCTTCCACGCTGTCACCAGTCATGTGAATTGTTAATGTAACAAGGTCTCAGATGTGAATAGGGAGCAGGTGTGTTAAATTTGATGTTCTCGCTCTCTTACTGGTCACTGGAAGCTCAACATGGCACTTAATGCAAAAGAACTGTCTGAGAATCTGAAAAAAAGAATTGTTCCTCTACATAAAGATGACCTAGGCTATAAAAAGAGCACAAAGGCCAATACCAGAGGTTAAAATGGTGGGGGCTCAGTCAGGGCCGCCATCAGAAATTTCAGGGCCCCATACAGGTGAAGCATCTGCCCCCCCCCCCACATCAACCCCGCCCTCTGCCAACCTCAGTTCCCTGTACTATTACTATGAAGCAAGGGGGCGGTACCTGCCGGTGGCGGCGGGCCCCCCCTTGCTTCACAGACTGGCCGGGCCCGGTATAGGAGTACTGCTTGTACCCCACTAATGGCGGCCCTGGGCTCAGTCTGTTAGTGCTCAGACCATACGCCGCATACTGCATCAAAATGGACTGCATGGCTGTCGTCCCAGAAGTACGCCTCTTCTAAAGATCATGCACAAGAAAACTCACAAACAGTTTGCTGAAGACAAGCAGACTATGTATATGTCCTATGGTCTGATGAGACCGAGATAAACTTATTTGATTCAGATGGTGTCAAGAGTGTGTGACCACAACCAGGTGAGGAGTACAAAGACAAGTGTGTCTTGCCTACAGTGGTGGTGGGAGTGTCATAGTTTGGGGCTGTATGAGTGCTTCTGGCTGTGAGGAGCTACAGTTCATTGAGGGAACCATGAATGCCAACATGTACTGTGAGATATTGAAGCAGAGCATGATCCCCTCCCTTTCTGCCCCACTGTATATCCTAGGCTGAAATCTTGTATGCTTCAGGCCTAGGAGTTCCCAGGAGCAACGTCCTAGTCTAGGAGGCGTGATGACCTTACGCCGGAAACAAGCTCCCGGAGTGAGGTCCCCAGCAGGGGATCGTGGAGAGGTGAGTAGTGTTTATTTTTATTTCTTCTAATCAGAGGGGCCACATATTATCTACAGGGGGCCTATATACAGAGGGCCTTTATACAAATGGCATATTATCTACAGGGGCCTATATACAGAGGGCATATTATCCTACATGGGCCTATATACAGGGGACATATTATCCTACAGGGCCTATCTACAGGGGACGTATCCTACAGGGGCCTATATACGGGCAGCATATTAGCCTACAGTGGCCTATATACATGGGGCATGTTATCTACAGGGGGCATATTATATACGGTGGGCATATTATCCAACAGGGGCCTATATACAGGGGGCATATTATATACAGTGGGCATATTTACCTACAAGGGGACATTTTTCCTACAGGGGGCAGTATACCTTCAGTGGGCATATTTACCTACAGGGTGTAACATTTAACTACAGCAGACTATACACCTACAGAAGACTATACACCTAAAGGAGGCTGAATATATACCTACAAGGGACTGTAAACCTACCTACCTACAGGGGCCATATACCTACCTACCCACAGGGTGCTCTGTATCTACCTACCTGGGACATATACATCTACCTGTCTACAGGGGGTTGTATCTACCTACCAGGGCATTTATATGTACCTACCTTAGGCATGTATACCTACCTACAGGTAGCATATACACCTACATATCTACAAGGGGCACTTTTCCTACCCACAGTGGGCCTTTTATATCTACCTATTGGGGGCCTATATACCTACCTACTTAATATAGGGCAACTTTACTCCCTACTTACTTAATTGGGACGCCCATACTAGAGGTGAGAATTGGTAGGGAAATGCTGAAAAAGTGAGAGGTCTAATAAGTCTCCACTTGCTGCTCTTCCCTACATCTCCCCCTCATCTCTGTCTACCACCCTACCCGCTCTCTCTCTCGCTGATGATATTCAGGTTACACTCATCAATCATCCAAACCTCCCATGCACGTCTCCAAGACTTCACACTTGCAGCACCCGTTCTCTGGAACATGCTACGGGGCAATCAGGCACACTCAGAACTCTCACAGCTTTAAGAGGGCCCTGAGAATACATCTTCTCAGTCTGGCCTACAGAATCCCTAATGGGCTAAAACCACCCCCTGCCCATTCCCTAGCGCACTCATTTTCAGACTTTTAAATGTATATAGATGTACTGTCTGGGTGGCAGGTCCATCCGAATTTTACATAAAAACAACCCATATTTATGTCACGTGGCTGGACCATTGTAAATCAACACTTCTTACCCTTCGTCTCACCCGTACACCCTAATAGATTGTAAGCTCTTGCGAGCAGGGCCCTCACACCTTGTGTTTTCAAATGTAAGTAGCTTTTTTATTGTGTAATGTCTTTCTTTTTGTCTGTACCTACACCCTCCAAATTGTAAAGTGCTGCGGAATATGTTGGCGCTATATAAATAAAGGTTATTATTTTTTATGTTTTGTGTGTTTAATTTCAGGGAAAAAGTTGTGGCCAGGAGAAGTTTTCACTGGAGTCTGGAGCGGATGGAGAAGAAAAGAGAAAAAGAATGACTCAGAAAAGACTCATCAGATTTGAGTCCCGATTCGGGGGTATTTCTTCTCTTTGAAGTGCTGTATTGTGTCTGGGGGTGACCTAACCGGGTGCTGACCCTATGTTTTCTCTATATGGCAGTTTTAAAGGGTTAAAATTAAATGTGGTATGTGGGTTTGGGGGGCCCCAGTCCCGCCGCCCAAAAGGCCCATAATGCTGTTAAGATAGCCCTGTGGTTATAGTTGGAAACATTCATTCTGTACCCCCCAAAAAAAAACCAAAATTAAAACGGGGGCCCTCATGTCCCTTTCTGGGAACTGGCGGAAACCCCGTCCTGTCTCTGTCAGTCCCTAAAGTTTAGCCCAGACCCCTCTTCTTTTGGGTAATTTACAATTAAAATGCTATAAAAAATCTCAGACTAGGAACACCCTTCTAAAGATTTGATGTCCAATATACAATGTGGCCCCTTTCATAGGAAATGTTGTGCACCATGTCAGAGAAAGTTAGATCCCCAAACAAAATGAAAAAGCCGTCGGACAGCATTTTACTTTTCTGGACCGCTTGCACCCCTGTTTTTTTGCAAAAACCGGGGAGTGAGATTTGGGAAACCTAAGTACTGCGGGCCCAGTACATATTCGCGGGAGGCCCCAACGCGTTCCCGTGGGAATAGAACAGTTCTTATTGTCCGGTCGTTTTGTATTAGGAAACCTCAGTTTAAACTCTGTGCTGTGTAGACAACAGAAAACAAATTTCCCGTAGACCCCACCCAAAATACCAAAACCCCTGACCAGCATATATAGAAAACAATTTAAAGAGGAAAAAAACGGTCCTAAAAAATAAAAACTTTTTTAAATATAATTAAAATACGTGATTATTCGAAAAGTCACAAAACACTGTGGGGAGGCAAACAACCCAATGGGTGGGACCCGAGTGATATTCAAAACCTGGCCCAAAACCTAAAGTACCCCTACCCAAATGAAAGAGATACAGGTAATGCCCCGATAAAGGGGGTTCCTGTCCGCAGCCTAACCCTAATTCAAAAAAAACCCCGTTATTTTTCATTGGGTTTTGTTTTCCCAAACCCTGTTTTTAATCATTTCCAAAGACATCATCAGGGGGGCATTCCCCGGGAAAGATAGGGTTTTGGGCCCAAATATTGGGTTTTAAATAACAAATAAAAAGGCCCGCAATAATGCGAAGGGACAAGAATTAGAGGGGTAGATAAATTTCCCATGGTGATTCTGATTGGGAGAGGGCAAAATAAAAATGCCGTGTTTACATAAACCCAAAAAAAAGGGCACTACCCCCTTTCGCTTCATCTTAATAATGCCCGCCTTGTATTTTGGGAATGTAAAACCAGGCAAGACCAAACCCGGTATTTTAGTTTCAGAAATGTTTTAAATCATTTTCCTCCCCCCTTTAAGGGGGATGACAGCGTCGGCTGTGGGGTGAACCAGGTTAGGCCCGCGGAAGGAAACGGGCCCCTTTTTCGGGGGCGATTAAAACCTGTAAACTCTTTCAGTTAGGTAGGGGGAATTTTAGGTTTTTAGGGCCAGGGTTTTTCATAACACTCCCGGTCCCACCATTTGGTTTTTGTTTTTGCCTTCCCAAGTGGGTTTTTTGAAGCTCTTTGAGATAGTCACGAATTTTTTAAATTTTAAATTTTAAAAAAAAATTATTATTTTTTAGGAAAAGATTTTTCCTCTTTAAATTGTCTTCTGTGTAGACAACAGATGTTTTTTTCTTTTAAAGTTAAAGCCCGGGAAACGGGGGTTTTTTTCAGCGGATTAAAAAATACTGAAAAAAAGCCAAAACCCTGTACTGTGTGACCTAGGAACACTGTGTTCTTAACCTTCAGTGGACGAAACACTGATCAATAACCATGGTTGTGAATCGGGCACGGCTAAGCCACACAACTAAAATCATTTCTTGAGGCACTACCCCAAAATTTTCCAGAACATTACAGGTCTGTTTGTGACCAACCATTTTAAGATTAGAAAGTCAAAAAAGTCAGTAAATGAGCCATGTTCATCTGCGATTTTCCGATTTCTTGATTAAAAATGGACAAAACCTACCCCACAGCTTTTAAAAGGGGTTGCTCATCAAAAAGTTTCATGGGATGCTGAATGAAATAATTGCTTGCTTGCCATTCCTGGTCAAGTCTTGTAATTAGCATATAAACTCCTTGTATTCAATTCTTGTTTCAGTCTAGATTAAAATAAATTCCCTTCTCTGAGGTCTGGAAAAGTTTGACTATGTAAACAGTAAAAATTACTGTCTTTTGTCTGAAAGATAGATAACCCAAAGCTTTCACCTGCGGGCCTGTTAAAAATGTCACTCCCTGCTATCTGATAGAAAACGCAGGGATAAAGAGTAACGGGTCAGTCACTTGGGGAACCAAGAGACTCAGAAGGTGAAAAAAATCCTTGTGCTCCTTTTAACAAAAAAAGA
Organism: Phyllomedusa bahiana; assembly: GCA_025379985.1. NCBI lineage: Eukaryota > Metazoa > Chordata > Amphibia > Anura > Hylidae > Phyllomedusa > Phyllomedusa bahiana. The sequence continues at coordinate 26,462 of JAODAL010029630.1, forward strand.
TGAACACGCACTATATTTGGGAAAACGTTTCATTTGTGTTCCCTACTTTTGAAAGCTTTTTTTGTAAGAGAAAAACCCTTTAACCCCTTTTACCCCCGGAGCATTTTTTGGCCTCTCTGCAGACCCCTATTTTAAAATCTGTTTTCATTTATGTGAGAAATTTTTTGACATTTTAACCTACCCATGTATTCAGAGATTTTTTTTCTGGACCATTTGCTATAAATGAAAGAATTTTGGCCCAAAAAAGATTGGTTTTTTGTGGAAAAATATAAAATTAGGGTGAAAAAAATGTGAAAAATTTTCCATTTCAACTTAAAAAATTTCTGCATGTAAGACAGATGTTATCCCCCCAAAATAGTTTATAATAGCATTACCATATGTCTGCTGTATTTGGCATATTTTTTTAAATGTTTTTTTTTTTTTTTCGACATTAGGGGTTTTAAAAATTTTAGTAGTAATTTTAAAATTTTAAGAAAATTTGAATTAATATTTTTAGGGACCTCCAGTTCTAACGTGACTTGATTAACGTTGTTAGTTTCCCCAAAATGACCTATCAAGAAACTACCCCCTTAAAAGTATTCAAAAAGCATTTAGAAATTTTAAAAAAACCCTTTGGGGGGTTTTTCACAAATTAAAAGCAAAGGGGAAAGTAAATTTTTCAAAAATTTCATTTTTTTTTCAGATTTTCAATTTTTTATGCATTTTTTTTCAAGAATACTAAATTGATAGGGAAATGAAAATTTAAATATTGTTTCCCCGATTCTGCCGTTTTCAGGATACCCCCATTGTGGCCCTAGTGCATTATTTGGCTAAAAACACCCCCCAGAATAGGGGGGGAGCACCTACGGGACTTGGGGCCTCTTTTTTCATTACAATTTTAGGGGGGCCATTTCGGGTTTGGGACACCTAAGGCCCAAAAAACGTAAAAATTTTTTTACCCCCTAAAAAGGACCCCATATTGGAAAATACAAACACCCCTTAAGGAATATATCCAGGGGCAGTGAGTATATCCCCCACAGGCTTTTTCAAAAATTTTTTTACGTTCGGTTTGAAAATAAAAAAAATATTTTTTTTAAAAATTTGAAATTTTAGCTGAAAATGTTTAATTTTAAAAGGGAATTTGGAAAAAAAGCCCCAAAATTGTGTTACGCAATTTTTTTCCAATTCGGGCCAAACCCTACTTGTGGGGGTAAACTGCTTTTTTGGGCGCTGGGGGGGGGACGGGGAGGGGTGTTTTTTTGGCTTTTGGCGCAAGATATTGGTGGGCATGTCGCATCCCCAAACCCCCCAAAAGTACTAAAACGGTGAAAACTTCGAAGTTGCTCCATTTTGGATTCAACGCCCCTCGGGGATCCCCCTAAGGGTGTTTTTGCTTTTTGGGGACGGGTGTTCCGTAGTTTTTTTTTGCAGGGGCCCTGGAAATGGGGGGGGAAAAAACCGCCCCGCCATTTTTTTTGGGGCTTATTTTTACAGTATTCGCCTTCGGGAAAAATGGAGGGATAACTTTTCTATGGGGGTCGGTAACAATTACAATGATAAAAATTTTATATCGTTTTTTGTTTTTTTTTTAACAATGAAGCGAGTTTATAAAAAGTTGCTTTTTTAAAGTTGTGTATTTGACACCCATATTTTTTATTTTTTGCATATGGAGTGCTTGGGTTTGTTTTTAAGGAGAGTGAGTTTTTTTTTGATACCATTACGGGGGGCATTGTGCTTTGATCACTTTTTATAAAGGTTTTTGTGAGGCATTTTGTACAAATACAAAACCCTGGTAGTGTTTTTTTTTTTTATTTTTTCAGGGTACTGTGCGGTAAAATGACATGCTAGTTTTATCAGCAGGTTTTATACATTACCCGCGTACAAAATTTGTAATTTGTTTAAGTTTTACGCTTTTACAAATAAAAACATTTATTTGAAAGGAAAAACCCCTTTTTTCTCCCGAGTTGAGAGCCTAACTTTTTTATTTTCTGTTTATGGAGCTTATAGGGGCTTTTTTTTTTGGGGGTGATTTTAGGTTTTTATTGGAATATTTTTTGGGGGGAAAGACTTTATGTCGCTTTTAAATCTGTTTTTTTGGAGGTAGGGTGAAAAAAATCTGCAATCCCAGCAGTGTTTTTTATTTTATTTTTTAAATAGCGTTCACCGTGCAGTACCGTACAAGTTGTTTTTTTCTTGTGGGTTGGACGATTACGGTGCCCAATTTATGTAGTTTTTTTTATTTGAAAGCACAATTTTTTTTAAAAAAAAAAATGTTTTTATTGTGTAAAACAATTTTATGCATGCTTTCTTTTAATAGCCAGAACTTTTTAATTTTTTCCCCTTTTTTAGATGGTAAAGACTTTTTTTTTCGGATGAACTGACGTTTTTTAAATTGGCATACTTTTATGTTGATTGAGTTTTGATTTTCTTTTTACTCCATTTTTTGTGCTGCGGGATGAACAAAAACGCTATTTGTGACTGTTTTTTTGGGGGTTTTTTTTACGGCGTTCACCGTCGGGTTAATTAACATGACGATTTTAGGGTGGGTCGCTACGCCGCGGGGATCCAAATATGGGTACTTTATTTATTTTTGATCTTTTTTAGGGCGATTGGCGTTTTTTAAAGGGGGAAAAAGGGGGGTGTCGTGTTTTTATTTTTTTTTTTTTGTTTGTGTTTTACTTTTTTTCACTTTTTTTTTTAAATTTTTCATACTTTTTACACTTTCCCCCAGGGGGGAATTTTTATGAACGATCTTAATCATTTTTGCAATAGGGAAACAGCATACGTTTGCGTATCCTGGGCTCCATGGAACTGTCTGTCCGCTGCCCACAATGCATTGTGGGCATCGTGACGTCCCAGACAACCGTGCTGTCATTTAGCGGGCTGTCTGGGAGGAGGGCCGGGGACCCGGGGTTCGCGCCGGTCTGGGCCCCTGATCACGGGCGGAGGAGCTTACCCCCGCGCCCGCAGCCGCGATGTCGCGACCACGATGCGCGACATCGGGGGGGGTTAAACCCCGCGGCCGGAGCTAACTCCCGGCCCGTGGGGGAATTGCGGCTGTGCCAGCGGAAAATTTTCCCCTGGTCCTGCCCGATCTTGCCGCTCCGCTTGTGAGCGCGCAAATCAGCTTGCTTACCCAAAGGCATTTGCGGGAACCCCTACCCGACATTGCCGTATGAGTACGCAATGTCGGTAAGGGGTTAAAGGGGTTTTCTCGCACAATGATTGGGTTTTAATTAAAAGATCTTTAAAAAACAAGACTTTTCAATATTGTTCATTTAAAAAGTCCCACTGATTTTTTAGTTATCCGTTAGTAGATGCATCAGCTCCTGAAATCCCTATAGCGCCGACCTGTTTATCTTTATTTCCCCTGGCTGTCATGTATGACTCATTGTTTTCTGAAAACAGGTCAGAGCACAGGCCCCTCCCGCCGAATGCTTCTGTAGTGGGGGGGGCTTTGGCTTCTGTGTCTTGTGGATTAACCCCGTGTGGCCTGCTCCCTCCTGTTTCACAGTTGAGGAGAGCAGAGGTGAGGTGATCTGTGGGCAGTACGATGGACGCAGTGAAGTGTGTTACTATAATATGATGTGTCTGTGGAGCTTGACAAAACAATAGAACAATCAGGGGGGGAGTGAAGGTTTATACCCCTCCCTGCTTGCTGTATTAGTGACCAAACGTGATTATAGAACTCATTCCAGCGCCCCGTGTCGTTTTTTGAAGGGTTTGTTTGTTGTTGCTTGAGATGTGGAGATTTGTTGTAAGCGGGGTATAGGGAAAATTTGCATCCCCCCGCCTGCTATTAGATACAACTTCACAGACCTTCCACACCGTAGATCAGCCCTTCCCGTTGTCTCCTTCTCCGTGGAGCTGACAGTGCAGTGATTCAGCAGTGGTGCGACCTAGGGAGGCACACACAGGGTTTAAATCTGGCAGCAAACCCCCTCCCCTCCCTTGCTGTATAGAAGGGGGCTGTCTGGTGCTGGGGGAGGGGCAAATGGAGGAGAAAAAGGGAACAAGAAGCACGCCCCTGAATTCAAAAATCCTTTGCTAACATGACATTAAATAGGTGAAAACTTGTAGGAACAATCCTTTAACTACTAGACCAGCGTGTTGACCAATTTCTGGAGCATTTATTGGACATTATCCACGTGTGAGATATCGTGTATTATGTAGGTATCTGTAAATGTACAGTAGGATATTTTTAAGCTTTTATTGCAGCTTGAGTGTCGCCGCCTTCACTAAATGAGTGAGAATGTATCCATTTTTGTCACGTCAACCTTGGATCTTTCTGGCAGTAATATCAGCTATGTTTAGACTACAAACATGAAAAGTAAAAACAAATCTATAAAGAACACATTGTTATCTGTGGCAGAATCCATAGATACCAGCAAGGTAAGAGTGTATTCTTCCAGATTTCCTGCTCGAAGGATGGACATCCCAGTAATTCGCTATGGGTTTGTCCCCATGGCAAGGGTTCTCAGTCAGACTGTAAACCAACTTTCAACCTATTACATTGATTTAAATAAAAAATCCGCCCAGCAGTCTCCACTGCACGGATTTTCTGCCGGACGGTCTTTGACTTTGCTGACGTTCCTAGAAACTTAGAACATGTTCATTCTTCCTCCCGGTTTTTGGGGGCAACATGAAGATGTGGGTGTGAAGGGGGTAGGGCCTGAATCTGCAAACCGCAGACATAAGCCGTCCCCCTACGTGCCAAAGAAAGACAAAATACTGGTCGGAAAATCCGACTGGTGTTTTGTCTTTGCCGTGGGAATGCACCCTGATCTGGATGCGCTCGAACTGACTCCACCTATTTTTCTTAACAGCAAACATTTCCTGCTACATCCTGTACACATTTATACATAAAACATGTTCTGTTACCCATGACATGTATACAGCTCCTCATCCAGTCCTGAATAGCAGGAATTCTGTGGCACAAGACGGGATTTCGATCTACACACTCTCAACAATATGGTCTTGAGGAAATGGCAGCGCTCCAGCAGAAAGTTTAGGCTTTTAAATTCAAACACTGATAACTCAGCATAAGCAGAGGATACTACACAGTTTAGTCATGCTATTATGACCACCAGCTAATATCCAGAGTAAACAGCAAGTACAGACAGCAGCTAGACGGGCTGGGAGTGACTCTATAAGGTCCTGGTAGGTTGTCATCTGTATCTGAAAGCCTATACTGACCTTGCCATCCTGCAGCTGCTGGAGGGTGCATGGGGGGGAAGATCCATATAGTGAACATGATGCTCAAGGAGGTCCCACAGATGCTCAGCTGGGGTAGTACTCGGAAGTCTTGGTTATACTCTTCCAACCATGTGACGTCGCATTGTCTTACTGGAAGATCCCACCCTCCCCTGGGAAGACAATCAGCATGTATGGACGTATGTGATCTGCAAGGATAGATTAACTCCTTAACGACCGCCCGCCCGCCGACTTTAGACGTCAGCCAGTGCGGTAGTGTCTTTGTCTGCAGCGAAGTCATTTAGAGACTTCAGAGATTTGCGACCTCAGCCCGGCGCAGCTGCTGCGCTAGGGATCGATCCCAGAGTATTCATGCGAGAACAGGGCAGCGGGGGGAAACTCGCAAACCCGGTGCTTTAAACCCTTGTTGCAGCGGTGCGATTATCGGCAGCACAATCAACGGGTTTTCCCTTGCTCATGTTGGGTGATACGGAACACCCGGGTGACCACGACCAGAGCCGGGAGAAAGGCTGCACCAGTCAGCCCTTGGACCTAGAGTAGTCCAAGGTGTCTGTGTAAGAAGCAGTGATCAGGGCAGGCTGTGTTGCTGTCCTCATGATCACTGCCTGTGTCCAAAATGGACACAGATTGTAATGTCTTGCATATGATGAATATAGCTAATAATTATAAGTGGGAAAAAAAATATTTAAAAAATGTAAACCATTTCTCCCTTCATTGTTTAGGATTAAAAAAAAAAAAGTAAACAAAAAAAACCATAAAAGTGTAAAAAAAAAATAATAAAATAAAAATAAATATTTATAAAAATTATTGTGCTATAAATTACACACCACACGCACAAAAACCTACACATATTTGGTATGCACACGACTGTAATAACTGTAGAATTAATCTAACAATTTATTAAAGTTGAAATGTGAATGGTGTAAAAAAAAAAATTCATAAAACATTTAAAAAAAAAAAAGATAAGAAAACTGCTGCAAATTTTTAGAGTGAACACTTATTAACTATTCCCCCATAAAGTAAATTGTCCCGATAAAACGAGGCCTCATACAACTGCGTCTTTGAAAAAATAAAAATTTAGGTAGACATAAGACTGTTGAAACGACCCAGGAGGCATATAAAAACTAAAAAAATTTATGGTCATTAACTTACTTTTTCAGGCGCTCATCGGCTTACAGGGCGTTAACCCCATGTTGGTGTTGAGGAGTGCCTACCACAACCATAAGGGCCCAAAGACTGCCAATCAAACAACCCCAAACCAAACCACTGTCATACTAGCAGCTCTGTGTTTTTCAGCAATGGTTTTGCAGGGTGTTTGTCACTGTTTTTTTTTTGGTCCTGGACATCATCAACCTCATTAGGAACCAGGTTCACAATCCGGCCTTATTCAAAAGCCGTAATTGCGGGATGGTTTCACCCAAAATTACGGCTTGAGGAGTAAGGGTCGGGGGCGCTTCGCACGACAGGCCACACTAGACCTGCATTATCCTCGGCGGCATTACTCCCGCTTGGGATTATATGTTGCATGTCACTTTCTCCTCCCTTCGGTAGTATTCCGACCGAACGCGGGGAGGAGAGACGAATCCATAGTTTGTCTATGAGAATAATGTGGATTACCGTAATGGTGGGACAGATTTCCGCCCGTCATTGCAGCGCACGGTACGGCTGCGCAATTAACGGCTAAGAAATTCCGGTCTCTTGCCAATAGGAAACATGACGGATCAGAGAAAGGCAAATCAGCTAGGTGGTCCAATCCAATAACGCTCTGAAATGGTGAAGCCTTTTCCTGCTGAAGTGCAGTGACCATCCTTCTGCTTTTGCAGCCCCACATGCTGTAGGTTTCACTGAGCTGTTGTTTTAGGACACTCACACCATTTTGGTCACCTTGTTCATATCTGGTGGTGAGCAGCTTCACATTCAGGGATGTTCAGATGACAAGTAAATTTACCGGGACATTGGACGTTACGGTTTTGGACCTCGTTCACACGGCTGTATCTTTTGGGCGTCGTGGCGTATTAGGAGCCGTACTGCGCGCCGTATTTTGCGCTGCGTACGCTCCAATCGTCCCAGTTCACATACGGTAATCCAAGTTCTAATAGGGGAACTATGCGATTACCGGCTCCTCTCCCTGCTCGGGCGAATCCGTCCGCGGGGGGAGATAAGGGACATGCAACATTATTTTATGGCGTCGTACGCGCTCAATAATTAGTGTATAATTGCAATGTCTATGGAGCCGGCCGAGTCAGCTCCACCGCCCTTATTCAAGAGTAACTGCGGGCTCGCGAAATCCGGTCCCAAAATATACGGCGTGAAATAAGCGTGTGAACATAGCCTTTCAGTGAGTATTTGTGTGGAATTTTGGTTGTATTTTCTCAGCGATTCCGCTGGGATTTACAGCTCAGGAAAACAATACCACTTTATTCCTTAGTGGTTTTTGGACAAGATCTGACATCTAAAAACAATATACAAATGTTTTTGATGGTCTTACACAAGGTTTTAAGCCACCTCCATTGACCTGAATGAGTGTATTTTCCACATGGAATTAAGATGGAAGAAAGAATGAACACCGCTATTGAACACAGTCTTTTTATTCTCATAAAAACCAATCAACAGAATATGGCATATGCTCTGAACTACCAACTATGTATTTTAATATTGAGGTCATGGCGAATGATCTTATTTCAGTTGATATTGCACAAGTTGGAGTTCACATGGATCACGACTTGAAATACTCTTCATGTGGACGGAGCCTTTGGCCTTATGTTTAACATTTGGGTTTGCGTCAGGACCAGTGATACCATGGCAACCTATCAGCATCCTATCAGAGGGTGCCCCAGCCTTGAAGCGCGGTCGTCCTCTCCAGATCATGGGGCACTGCTAACAGTTTGGGTTTCAGCTCAAGGTACTAAATGCTGTTCAATAATCTGACCAAAAACCTGTGCTGTGTAGACAGCCTTACAAGTCCACATTCAAATTTCTAGTAGTGCCCTTTTTTTTTTTTTTTTTTTTTTAACAAGCTCCAGCAGAAGACTCTACACTTAAAACAGCTGAGGGACGCAGGCACGTTTATTTCCGAAAGATTTGTATGAATTTGACAGCAAATTCTCAATATCCGGATGTAGGGTGAGTAGAGCCACGCAGTACCAAGCAGGTAGGGCAGCGCCGATCAGCTCAAGGCTTATATAACAAGCGAACCACCCTGCCACACGGCGCCCTACCCTGCAGACACGCCCCTTAGCCTCCCTGATCGTCCATAGAGCTATTAAGCCACGCCGCTTACCCGCCTTCCGCTCAGCCTGGAAGATAGACGCCCCAACCTCCAGTCCGCTCAGGTAACTCCCCTGAACACCGCCCTTTCTCTGCCGCTCACCCTGACAGACACGCACCAGTCCGCATCAGTAACGCCTGGACCCGCCCTTTACACGCCTCCCGTCAGCACTGCAGACACGCCCCAGTCCGCTTAGTAACGCCCCGGACCACAGCCCTCCTCTCCCGCGCTCTCAAACCCTGCAGACACAGCCCCTGTCCGCTCAATATCGCCCTCGAACTCTCGCCTCCTTTCACTGCAGCTCAGCCCTGCAGATCAGCACACCACAATGTGCATGTACGTTTCTTTCCTAGTAACGCCCCGGCCCAGCCCACGCTCTGCCGCTCAACCCTGCAGACACGCCCCTTAATCTTCCGCGTGTCCACTCCAATTACCGTCCCAGCCGCACCTCCGCCTCCCGTCCACTCGCAGACACGACCCGCCCCGGTCTAATCATCGCGCTATATGACTTAGCACAATGCAGGCCACAGCGCCATAACGATATGACGCACCCACGTTAATAGCGTAGGCAGCAGAGACGGGATGATGTCACTTGTTATTCTTATATAAGTTCCCGGCAGCTGCGGTCACTCCTTCTTTTTTTAGTACAGTCGCTTCTGGTAGAATTGATGGCGGTGGGTGAGTGGAGCTAGTGCAGTGCGCGTGTGTGCGAAGTCAGGGGCTCTGTTTCTGTGCTGGTTTTGCTGCCGCTACAACCGCATGCGAGAGCAATTCATCGAGAAACGTCTGTGTGCATAGCCCTTCTGATGTGGAAAGTTCTGTGTCACATCAGGCTGAGCCTGGGTTACTTCATGTGTCGATTTCTAGAAGGGGAGAGGGTTTTTCTGCGTTCCGGTTTTTCTTTGTTTGTCTATGATAGGGTTTGGCCAGTCACGCAGGTTAGTTGAGCATTTGTCTAATTCATTGTGGGCTCGTGTTTCACACAGCCATTTACAATCCTCTCCAGTGTGTTTGTGGTCATAAGCCAGACCACCTACATCTCTTTAAACATTAGTAGCGCTAGGACCTGTACTATGATTTTGGTATCAGGGAGACTGCTGAAAAGCTCCTCTTTTTCTGTAATTATTGGGAATCTTGCTAGTATTTTTGTGTCCACTAGTTTTCCCTGAGCTCTAATGATGCTGCAGAGTGAATGCTAATCAATAGCAGTTAAGGATGTTTTATTGGCTGAGGTTTGCCTAGGGCTCGCTAGGCACTGATATATGTCTGCACAGGCATGTTAAAAACTAGGTGTCTAAAATCCCACACTATTTTACTTGCAACGCGCACATGTTTTTGGCACGGATTTGCTCTGAAAACCACGGTTGGTTTTCAAATCTACTAATCGGCACCATACATTGACTGTACAGGAATTTGGTGGAAGATCTTGGCATATCTGGAAGTTCAGTGGACAATCTGGCGGGATTCAGGGACTGATCAGAAAAACAATCCATTTTGTGTAGATACAGCACAGAGGTTTTACTCTTTTTGATGTTCATGGAGGCAACTGCTAACAGTTTGCGGTTTCAGCGGCACAAATAGCGAGATGGTACTATTCTGATTCGTAATAATTAACTCTGACAAAAACTCCTGTGCTGTAGTTATGAGACAAGCCTCTACAAGTCTTCACATTAAATCTGCATTTGGATAACCGTTGGCACAGAAGTGGACTGTTGTCGTACGGGTCAATCGGGGTCGTCCGCTTCAAGAAAAACATAACCCCTTAAAGGACCGCATAATAAATTACAGCGATAAAATAAGATCAAACTGGCATACAGTGTCATGATTGCGGGATGACTGCGGGGACTCGGGGTTTGATCGACTTGTTTAACCACCTTAGATTAAAGCAGGAGGCTCGGGGTCTGATGTGAAGCAGGATTCCTCCTCTGATGACATGTTTAACACCCCTATAGATGGGGCTCTGGGTTGACGCAGTCAGGACCTGCTCATGATGACCTGTTTCACCCCTTAAGATGAATCAAGGGCTACGGGGGTGGAAGCTAGGACCTGCTTTGAACTTCAGTGTATGTTTTATTAGGACCTGCCATGTTGGTGAGCGTGTTGGCAGTGTTACGTAGGTATACGTGATGCACTACTATCAGTATTTCTGCACATATCAAATTGCCTGCATATCTAGTCCTCCGGTGAGATAGAATAAACAATGAAATAAAAAATAAACCGAAATTTCAATTTTTCTGTAACAAAATCCCATTTAGCTTAAAATTAAAACTATACACATTTGCCTGCAGCTCTCAACGACCAAGTTATACATTTCTGACATTGTCTATGGTGTGAGCGCATAAAACACCAAAAACTGCAGTTTTAGGATTTTTTTTTTGTCTAATATGACAAAAGCCAATCAGTCTTGCTATTACCCTCATATGGTACCAGTAAGAACAAATTTCATTCTGCCAAACGAGCAAGCCCTCAACATCTGCAACAGAAAATATAGAGATCTTGGATACAGAAACGCACTAAATTTTGTATTTAAAATTATTTTGGGTGTGAAAAAATGTAAAAAAGCTATTATATTATGGTATTTCCTTATCTACTGAGCCATATGAAAAACAGCGATCACAGAATGTTTTCCAATGGTGAATGGCGGACATTTTAAATGTCAAAAACATTGGTGGAATTTGTTTCCATGGGTCCTTGAAAGTTAATGTTTTCAAAAATGACACATTAAAAAAAAAATTGTCAAAAAAAGCCCTCATATGGCTGTTGAAAGAAAACGGTAATGGCTTTTGTCATGTGAAGATAATGCAACAAATTGCTTGGTCCTTAATATAGTAAGCTACTGCTGCCAAGTAGACTATACTCTCCTCTGGTCCAGCACTGGGTCTTCCTGTTCTTCCATTAACCCTCTCTCTCGAATGGGAGGTCACTACAGCGGTGGCTAATTGGCTATAGTGATCACACGCCCCTCCCCTGACATCACCATTTGGTGGTGACCGCTGCAGCGGAGTGCTGCTTAGAAGAGGTAAACCAGGAGAACCCAGTGCCGAAAGGAGTGGAGGAAGGGGAGTGTAGACATTGTAGGTAACACCAGTAGCTTACTATTTAAGTTTTCTTTGGACCCGACAACCCATTGAAGTGCATGTTGACATAATTGATCCAGATTATGCATCAATGTCCCATAAACATATGTAAATTTTGACAGATTTCAGTTTCACAATTGGGGAACAAGATGTCACTATGGAGATGTTGAATTGGTTTAGCCTCAGGTCATCTGCTTTAAGGGTATGTTCACATGCTGTAACTGCGGGGCGTATTTCCATGCGTAATTGCGCTGAAATTCACCCCGCAGTTGCGCTAATTCATAGCTCAGAGAGAGCTCTGAATTGCGCCTGTCTTCCCCGACGCATATTGAACACTGGGTGAAAAAGGTGTGACATGTCGGGGGTGACAGAAGTCAATGGGGTCACCCGCTCCCCCTGTGCTGTAGAAGTACATGCTGGCCAGCGCATACTTCTAAAACACCCAGCTTGCTGTGGCGTGTACAATACACACTGCAATACACTATTTGAACATAGAATAAAAAGCGGCAAAATCCACATTGGTCTTTAAGGGGTTGTCTCACTACAAAGATTGTCATTCAAATTAAAGATCTTCAAAAAAAACAACGCACAAGTTTGCAAATAGTCAATAACAAATCTCATACTGATTTCGAGATAACTTGTTTTAGTGGGCTTCAGAGGCTGCTGAGGTCTCTATTGTCACCGACTGCTTGTTCTCCTGATAGGCTGCATATCTCCACGGCATACTTTATCCAGCAGGTCGCGGCGAAGGGAGCGAGCACAACAAGTTTTAACTATTCTGTTCCTTTCTCTCTCCTGTTCCTCGGCTCTGCCTGCGGCAAAAGCTCCGTGATTTAGAAGCAGGCATCTAGCAGGCCCCTGTCAGTTCCTCCTGCATGCCTTATCTGTGTCTCAGACTAATTATTATCACTGCTGTTAACTATTTCCATGCCCCATGCATTTCAGCTGAGTCTGCTAATTAGCATTCACTCTCCTATTTACCTAACGCCAGGCTTCACTGCTGAAGTGAATGATTCATGCAGGAAAATTAGTCAACAGTCATGTGAATAAGTAATTAAGCAGACACAGACAGATGTAGCACTGCAGAACTCCACTGCAAATAAACAGGCTTGACCAGCCCTGAGGAGCTAGTCACTTCAGAGATTATTTGAGATCGCTTACCCCCCTGCCCAATTCCCTGTGTTGGGAACCCTGGCTGACCTGCGTGCTGTCATGTATGGATGTATGGGGAGAGAAATATGTGCTGTGTACACGGTGGATGCTTTTAATGGTGAGCAGCAGGGGGAAAAAATCTGTGATCTGGGTCTTCTCCCTTCCAATGCTGTTTTAGCATCGGGGAGCGAGCGGCAGCAAGACTCACCTAGATGAAGGGGGGGGGAGAAGGCCCCCCGGGAAGCCAGTCCCCCCGCCCAGGATTTCAAAACTACAGCCTTGGGACGCACCAGGGGGATAAATCCTTCGTGAAAAACCCCTTAAGTCTTTAAAAATGCACACAGAAAGGGTTTCCCTACCATGTAAAATTAGATGTGACCGTAGCTTGCAAGGGTTGTCTTTGAAATTCCCGTTTTACGGGCCAATGAGTTTTCCAATGTTTCTGCTTTACTCAGTCATGATGTGCCCTCAGTGATAAACCCAGACTTCTTAAAGCCCCAACCCTTTAATGGCGTAAAGGGCTGATGGCTGAAAGTTTGGTCAGACGGGCCCTGAGTGGTCGTATTTGGGGCATGGAGGTGCTGACGGGTTCTAAGTTTGTGATGCTTTTTTATTTCTTGCAGCAGAAAAAAAAGGTGCAAAAGGAAAAAAAAGGGGCCAAGAAGGCCACCGAAGTTCACTCTGGACCCACCCTCCTGTGGGGGAGGCATCTTTGTTAGTGAACTTTTAATTTCAAGGTTAAAGGTTTTTTTAGTTCAGGGTGTATTTTCCCCTGGGGAAGGGATGTTGGGTTTAAAATCACGTAAAGAACTTGTGCCAGTGCTTTCATGCCATCACACTGCACTGTGGGCATACCATTCCACTCACATAAAATGTATAGTGAACCCCCAGTGGCTTTGTTTTATTAAAGGAGAAAGGGGCAGGGTGCGCCCACAAGGGGAAAATTTCGTTTTCCCTACAATCTGCTGGTTTTTTTTATTGCCTCTTGCACGGTTCGTGGGAACATTAGGTCTGGTTTTGATTCGCCATCCCCATAACCATTGATTTGCACATTTTCTGCCCGAAAACCGAGGGGGGAAAAAAAATTGTGTTTTTTACAAAGTTTTTCGCTGATAGGGGGCCCGGCTAAAAAATCCGTTCAGGTAATACAGATTTTCTAATGGGGTTTATCGGGATGTTTTCTTTTCGGTTCAGTTTTTTTCCAAATTCCCGCGAACCGTCTAAATCTGCCAAATCTGCCTGTGGACAAACCCAAAGGGGAACACCTAGTTACTAGACTTTCACGGGTAGAGCACAGCTAGGGCACTTAGGAAAAATTTTGAACAGTCTTCTTAACCAAAACCCGTAACTGGGGTTCCCTTCCCTAGTTTTGTACCTGGGGTTTCCTTCCCTAGTGTCTAATCTTTGTTTTTACAAAAAGGAGATTTTTCGAGGGAAAAGGTGAGGTCAATGGCAAAACTAAAACCTTGGAAACTTTGTTCAATTGAACTTCAAAGAACAAAATAAGCTGGCCTAGAAAAGGAGTTCTCTAAAGGGTTAAGGAAAAATGGTTCATATTTTCAGATGGGATTTTTTCTGTGAATTTTTTTGGGGAAGATATTATAGTAAGTTTAATTTTCAATTTCAGTTTATTGTTTGGGGAAATAATGGTACACAAAAAAAAAAACGCCAATTGATTCCCTTCCCTTTTGACTGCTTGTGGTTTTAGACCTTAGATTGCTGTTTTTAGTAATACGTTCGGGGAAAGGGTTTAAAGCGGGCATCCTCAAACGCGGCCCCTCCAGCTGTTGGGAAAAACTATCCCCATCATGCCCATGTTAAGATTATATCAGCATATGGGAGCTGATTTTCCCAACAGCTGGGGCCGCATTTTTGAGGATGCCGGGTTAAACAGACGTTCTTTAGTTTAGCTGGTGTGACTCGCGGCTTCCTTTTAAGTGAAGAAGAAGATGGCCATAAGTCCCCTTTCCCTCTCCACATGAGGGGGCCGGCTCCGGACAGCTATGCCGAGGGTTTTTTCTTTTGGTAAAACCCCCCTTTTAAAGTTTATTGACTTTGGGGCTGTTTAAAGCAGGGGGGGTTTTAAATGTGTAGCCTTCTGGGGGTTTTATATGTAACTTTCTTCTCTAGGTACTTGAAAAAACCTTACAAAGAAATACCTGAAGAAAAACAATTCTGATTGGCTGCGTGTATTTCTTTCTGACGGGACCTAAACTTAGATACTTCCAATCAGCCAAAATGGGAGCTGAATCAGAAGAATAAATTCTTTTAAAATAAAAAAGGGTTAGGAAAAATATTGTTAATGTTTTTTTTTAGCCGATATTTTTGCAGAAACATGGATGGAAAGGGGCTGTTCCACAACCCCATTTTTTTTACTGTATTTTATGTGAAATCGAGTTTGCCACACCCTTTTTCTAACGCAACGAAATGTCTAACGTATAAAATAAAAAGATCTTTCCATCATGTGAAAACTCCGTTTCAGCCTTTTTTGGGTGTACCACTGCAAAACCCGTCAATGGCCTCCACAGTAATGTGTGCTTTCATCGATGACAAACCCCCTTTGTTCTGTTTCCATTGCGGTAGTAAAACCGGTGATGGGCCAGTGACAACAGCCAAAGTCTGTCTAAGTGAATCTCAACCTTGAACTTTAGCAATGGTCATCAAAAGACTGTAAAGGTTTAATACATTTCAAAATTTTTTTTTCAGTTGGGGGCCACTTTTTGAAGGGTTAATGAATCACCCAAACTTATTATCATTTTTTTAAAATATTTTACACGGGGTTCATAAAGGGAATCCGGTTTTAAATTTCCCTACACATGGGGAAATTCCGAAACAAATTCTTTGCTAAACAAAATTATGGCAAAGAAATCCTTGTTCCACATTTGTAACTAGTAACAGTCTGACCCAAAAGAGCAGTATCTCAAACTCGCAATCAATTACTCCGCCCTAAAAGGATCGCCTGATTTCTTTTATCCCCTTTCTACTTCCTATGGCTAACACGGTTCAACATTTTACTACTATTCCCCACTTGGTATTTGGGTTTTTCAGAGGTTCTGCAAAACAGCAGTGGTCCCATCAGATTTTCTGCTTTTTTCTACACTAATAATGTTAATGGTCTCGACAAATGGAGCGGGTTAACCCCCAAGGGCCCTTTAAAGTTGTAAAGTGGGGTTTTTGGCCCTTTTTAAAGGGAAACCTCTGAAATTCACTTCCCCAGTGACTTTGCTCTGTAAAATATCGTGCAGTTTTAGGTTCCCAATGGGGAAACCTGGGGGACCCACTGGAAATCTTCAGGGGGTAAGTGATGAGGATTGCTTGGGCAATAAGTGGGAGCAACTCATTTTGTTTAGCCTTATTTGTTACAAAGTAGTTATTTTTTGAGATTGACTAAACCCTCTAAAAGTTTTTATCCAGGTATATAAATTGTGGTTGCTTACTGGGAAAATACAGAAATCAGATGACACTTTTTTTTTTTTTTTTGGGGGGTTATCTTAGTAGTGGCTTCAAGCAGAAGGCTGCCAGGGGTTTCCCATAGTTAGAGGACTGACCAAAAACTTTCTGGTCTAAGGTTCAAATCCAGCAAAGATTATTTAAGGATTTTTCCACATCATTACAACTTTTTTTGGATTGTTATTTTGCAGGCATGCTTCCCCACTAAGGGACTTCCTTAAGTTTCCTTTGGTTAATGGGCATGACCCCCAGTAGGCAACCTATGGCAGCTGCTTTTATGGGTGCTATTGACAACCCCTTCGACCTTCATGCCCCTTGCTGAAAGTTTTTGTTTAACGGCTAACAAAAAACAAGTCAAAAGTCCCCTGAAAGGTGCAAAAAAAGCTGCTATAAAAGCCCACACGCTTTTTTTTTTAAAATTTTTTAAAATGGATTTTGAAAATTTAACATAAAATTTTTCGTCAAAAAAAAATATATGGCAGGCAATACATTTTTACCAGTGATAAATTGCTGCTTCCAAATGAGATAGTCCATAAGTACAGAAAGCCTTCGGCTTTAAACTTTTTGCCAAAGGCCCCAAATCAGGAAAAGGGGGTTTTAGAAACTAAAATATAAGTCGCCTGATTAGGTACCTGCCAGAAAACACAGCATTTGTACAAAACACTTTTGCCATGAAAGTAAATAAAAAAGATTTTCACTGCAGAACCCATAAAGAAAAATTAAAAAAACCAAGGTAAGGAAAAAACATAAAGAACAATTTACAAAAAACCATCCTAATGATCCGACTATTTAAGGAACCAGATGCCACGCTGGATGAAAGTGAGGAAGTTTTTTAAATTTAAAAGGTTTTTTCGGGGAAAACTCTGGACCTGCCACTTCACATGGTACGTCAGGGGGTCGGTTAGTCGGGAACCCGTTCATGAGTTTTTCCCCTCAATAATAGATCCAGGGGTGAGAAAATGACCGATATTAGCAGAACCCCAATGAAATTAGGCCCCAAATGATTAGGGTTTCCCAGGAGTGGGGTAGCTTTGATAAAGGGGAACCCCCGACAGCCCTCGGTAAAATTTGTGAACTTGAAGGATGACATTAGGTCTTTTTATCTCATCCTTCGAGAAATGGAGGGATAAATGGCTTCCACTTCAAAAAAAATTTCTCATGCGCTGTTCCTTGGGCGTTCCGCTTCCAGTCTGTCCCCCACCAAATATTTTTCAGACGTCAACCAGTACGACATGGGGGGGGGTCTGTGGTTTTAGCCCGACAGTAGGAGCCGGCGTTTGCCCACCAGAGTTGCTATTGGAAAATGCTGGGAGAGAAGCCAGGTCGGTGCTAAAGCTCCGGTTTTTAACCACTAAAGGGGGTCCAAATGAATGGAAATCCAGATCATAGTTTTTAAAGCTTGAGTGCCATTAGTCGGCCCATATCAATAAAGAGACCCCAAAAAGTTTGCTTTGGGGGGCTTGCCACGTCCACCACATTTTGGGTGTTAGGGGCTTGGCATTTGGGGCAAATTGTCCCTGCGGACATTGCGTTTTTGGGGGGAGATTAAATCATAAATGCATTGTGCAAGATTTAAAGTGGGTTTTCCCCCCAAAGTTTCACAGATCCCCCTTAGGGAAACCCTACATAGGCCCATAGGATTTTGTTGGTAGACGGGCTTCTAACATGCGCCCCCATTTAAAATCGACTCCCCTCCCTCTCCAGCCCCTTTTAAGATCTGTAGAGTGGGAAAGGGAAAAGGAATATGTCCTCGCTTTAAGGATTTAAAAGTTGTTAGAGACAAGAGCTGCGATGGGTTACGAATTTGGTTTTCAAAAAGAGGGACCTTATTGCTGGGAATAGGGGGATCTCAGGGAGCGAAAATTTTGGGTTTTAATTTCGGATGGGGCAGCCACCTTCTCTCCCCCAGGCATTATGTTTCTGCGTATCCCCACTCCCCCTCCCCCAATTTTTAAACTGGGGTTATTTCGGCCTTTCGGGAACCCCGGTAGGTCCCCGGGGGTTACTTCCGGACATTTGCCATGGCAGCGGGGCTTTTTGGGGATATGTTTCCAGGTCGCGATCGTATCTTTTAAAGGGCAAGAGAGAGCTCCAATTTCAAGGGGATCTTAGAGAATTTAGTGGGGAGGGGGGTGGGGACCCATGGTCGCGTAACCCTTTCTGGTCAAAGTTAGAATTCTGTGGTTTCTCCCCCCAGCCCAGGAATCCTATGAGACACCCAGATTATAAACCTATTTGGGGGGTTTTAGGCCACCTGCACTTACGGGGACTTTTTCCCCTAAGGGCCCCCTATTCGGGGCTTTTTCCTTCCCAAATAAAGGGGGAAAAAAAGGAGGTAGTAATTTGTTGACGTCAGCGTGTTTAGCACAAGGGGAGGTTTAAAGGGGGGGTATAAAATTTTGGAAAAAAAATCTTTTTATTGCATGGCATCTACCCGCCAGGGAAGAGAGGGAGACCATGCCACCAAAGAGGTCATCCGAGATCTTTTTGAACAGAGGCAAAAAAATTTGGGTTATAATGTATTGGAGTCCTGCCAATTTTTATTCCTAAGATGAATTGTGAACCCCGGGGAGATACTAAGTTCGAACACGCCAGGTGGATTTCGGGGGGGGGGGGGGCCCTATTTCCCAATAGCTCGCTTTTAGAAGCTTTGACTTGTACCCGGGTTTATCCCCCAAAAACTTTTGAGAAAAGGAAAATCCTTGGCGATTTCAATCGGGTCGGAGCGAAAAAAAGAAGGCAACGGCAAGGGGGCATTTTTTGTCTGGCTTCGCCCAACTTTGATGCCCGTAAAAAAGGCCGATTTTTTCCAAATGGGACAAGGATTCTGGGCAAGTTCGAACAATAGGGGGGACAGGGACACCCGGCGGGTACCTTTATATAGGGGAATCGGTAAACCAAAAAACCCGGGTTGGACCTGTGCCGTAGGGTCATGTAGATGGAGAAAAGATCTTGAAGCCCCCCTTATCCCCTTTGGGTCAAAAACCATCCACACCACTCCCCCGGCATTGTCGAACGCTTTTTCAGCGTCTATTGCAACCATGAAGGATCCCGGTGGGAGAGGGGGGGTTCCGATTCTCCAACACCGCCGGGGCCCTTTCTAAGGTTACCCACTGCGGCTCGCCCTTTTGATAAATCCCTTTTGCGCCCCCCCAAATGAGGGATGGCACAGATCCTAACCGTCGGCCATGATTTTTGCCAGGTTTTTTTTGATCGTGTCTACATGAGATTGGGCGGTATGAAGAAGGGAAAGGGGATCTTTGCCTTTTTTTTTGGGTTTATTTTTATTAAGCTTTTTTTTCTCTGGCGGATTTTCCCCCTTCTTTGTTATTTGATTAAAGTAATCAGTCATAAAGGGGGGGCAGGGATCTATTTGAATTTTATATATTTTCCTGAGAACCCTGGGTCCCCCCCCCAGAGGGAGCTGGGGATAGCCATTTGTACATCCGAGTGGGAAAACTCGCGTTGCATCTCTAGTTTTGGGGCAGCTGGGGGAGACGAGAAGTCAGGGGAAATCTTTTCCCCTTTAGCCCTGGGTAGGGTGGCTTGTGCAGGGGAGTACAGTTTGTATAAAAAAAAAATTTTAAGGGAAATTGTTGACTTATGGGGGTCAGAGGGGCTGACCTTTTAGGGGTGAGGGAGTAAAATTGGGGGGCTGTAAGCCCTGGCAGCCCCCGATTTTTTCCCTCCTTTTGATAAATGGAATAGGGTGGACTTCAAGTGGGTAGCTGGTTTCTTCCCCGCGGCCTACCATAGGGCGAAAACCCTTTTTTGGGGTTTCCCCGTCTCTACGTTCTCCCAGGAGTTAGATAAAAAATTTTTGTATGCGCCCTCACCCTTTTTTGTTGCGCCTTTTTATTTGTCATTTAATTTTTCACCTATAAGATGAGGGGTAGGCTATAAATTTTCCCGGAGGAGGACTTGGCTGTTCCCAAAAAAAAATGAGGCGTTTTTTGAGTGTTTTCGTATTGTCGATGCAACTTAGCCACCCAAACCCCTTTACCGCTCAGAAAAGCCTCATCTTGCCATGTAGGTGGGGGAAAAGCCAAAAAAAGTCCCATCCCCCGGGGAAAATGTCCGCATCCGGTTACACCGGGGAAAAGATCCGAAATAAAAGATCTAAAAAATGGAGTACAACTCTTTTTTCAATCTTGGGAGACTAAGATGTGGTCCAATCAGGACCTGACTGCTGTGGGGGAGGAAAAAGGGAAATTCCCCTGCTATTCCGGGGGGTAGGGGTTCCCATCCATCCTGTCCCGGTGGATCTCAAAAATGTTTAAAATACCCCTACACCCGGTTGCGCACCTGTGAGGCGAAAGGGAAAACATCATTTTTCCCCTTCCTGTCCAGAACTTTATCTAATGCTTTAAGGGCTCCCCTAAATCAAAAGAGGGGGCGCGTCTTTTTTTATTACACCCCCAAGTGTACAAAAAAAGGGCCTTTTGAGGTTGGGGGGCCCTAGATGTTTTAAATACCGTAGGATTGCCCTTGTGACTAATTTTTAAAAGTGACCCTCTACCGCCTGGTCAGAGTTATGGAAGATTAGTTTGGGAAAGGGGAAGTTCCTGTGCACTAAATGACACCCCCGCTTTCCGCTTTTGGCCGGGACCGAATATGTACCAACCCCCTAATTTTTTTTATACAAAAAATCTCTTTGCTTTGGGTCTCCTGTTGGGGGCAAGCCTGGGTGGAGTTTCTTAGGGGGAGGCTCAACCCTTTTTTTTGGGGGGGGAGCCCCTTTTGTTCCCAAAAAAGTTCTCTGGAGGGATAAAAAAAAAAAAAAAAAAAAAAAAAAAAGGGGGGGCTTAAAAAATGGGGAGGGTACAATGCTTGGGGAGAGAAAAAAAAAAACTTAATATGGGGGTGGGCTAGACAAAGGAGTGAAACCAAGCCCAAAAAAAGAAAAACACAATACAGGAAAAATTGGCAAGTTTGATAAAAAAAAAAAGGATAAGGCACGAGAGAGTCAGGGGGGTAAACCCCCTCAGACTCTCCAAATTGCGTTTCGGGGTTTGCTTTTTTCGGAAGGAAAAGGCCTAAGTAAAAAAAAAAGGCCGGGGGTAACTGGAAAAAAAAAACCTCCAACCTTTCCCGCCCGAAAGAAGAAAAGAACGCGTGCCCCCAAAGGTGAACCTAGTGCACCTGATATAGATAAAACGCAAGGCCACCCCATGTTAATAGGTAGTAAGGGAAAAAAAGAGTGGAATTCCTTCATACAGTAGCGGCACTGATGTTGGGGGGGTAAACACACAGCATATTCAAGTCCTAGCCCGAAAGGGCCTGAGAGCAAGGTTTCCGATTGGAGAGTTACTCACGGGTCCAGAGGGGGGAAAAGAAAGGGGAAGACCAAGGGAAGGGGGCAATTCCATTGGAGTTGGGGAGCGTTGGGGATTGCAGGCGGGGCGAAGGGGTTTGAAGATCCCTGCTCCCTAGGAGGGGGAAAAATGAGGGGGAGAGGGGGGGAAAAATCTTCGCTGTTGCCCGGGGGGTGATTTCCCCGATGAGGGCTAGGGATCACAGAGGGAACCGGAGGGCGCTTTGCTTCTCTTGGCGAGTGGAAACTTGGGGCGGGGGCTGGCAAAGCACCTTTTGTGTGGCGGGGGACAGGATTTGGAAAAGACCTTTTGGGAAAAATCGGAACAGATTTGGGGTGAAGGGCTCGGGGTGCCTGGAGCATCCATGGAAAAAAACTCAAAAATTTGAACCCCGTGGGCCCCCTAGGACGGGGGGGATTTACTTGGGATATGCTTTAATGAATCTTGTTTATCGTTGTATCAAGAAACTTGAGAGACCGTACGGGGTCTTCTATTCCGCTGGTCCCCCGACAGGGGGCTAGCAAGGGTTCGGGGGGCCAATCATCGCCTCTCAACCCTGCGGCGCATTTACGCCCACGCCCCGGGGGGGCCCGATTTGGGGAGTTCCTGGAGGGGCCCCTCTTTACCGTCCGGGAGGCCTCAAAATTTGGGTTTCCCGCGAGGCGGTTTCCCGGTCTTCTTCGATGTATAGGGTTTTTCTTGAGCCCTTTTGAGGAGGCAGCTTGCGGTGCAGCACGTCATTTTCTGTCTCTAGCTGCGGACCCTATGCTCCCAGTCCCCAGTCTTGAGTCATGCACCTGGAGTCATGTGCGTTCTCAGGGATGCCTGCAGGGGCGCCTCTATAGTTGCCTGAGCTCAGGGGGATTTTCCGGGGCTTCCCCGGGGGGTGCCCCTACGTCATAGCGTGAGAGGGGGCAGTTCCTTTGTAGGGGCCAGGGGAGGGGGGAGCCCGGGAGCTTTGGGTACCTTGGGGGTTGCGGCCTGCTTTTGCTTCCTCCTCCCGCGACACGGCGGGGCCGCCATCTTTGGCTTTTCCCTCGGGCGTCGGGCGGGGTAGCGGGGGGCGCGTTTCCCTTTTGGTTGCTCCAAGGACGTATCTGCCATCCGCCGTTGGCTAGGGGTGGGGTGTGCTCCTCGCGGCGGTGGGCCGGGCGCCGTTAAAAGGCCCTTGTTATGGGCAAACAGGAGGGGGGAGAGGGGCTCTCACCGCTCCTCCTTCCCGCCGGGAAACCGGGAAATTCCCCACAACGCTGTTAACAGAAAAAATGTTGGTGTGGGTCACACTACATTAATTGCCGTAGGGGAAAAAAGGGACTTCAGTGGGTACGTGTTACTGGATAGGCAGCCCCTGGGGATAATAAAAACGGACATGGACCTGTGCCCCGTTTACTTTATTCCCCCATGGGGCACGCGTTTGTGGGATGCCGGGACAACCTTTTTTTCACGGTACCCCGACATACGTGCTTTTAGCCCTTTGGGGGTTACCCTTATGGATTTTTAATAGAAGGTGTGTTTTTTTTGTTTAAAATAGTTGACCCCCCCTCGGCTACCATTTATTTTGGGTCCCCGGGAGAGTAGAAGAGGGGGATTGTGCAAGAGCAGTAAAACACATAAAAAAAAGCATACTTAATGGAATTTTTATAACCCCCAAAGGGAATTTTCAGATATTAAATATATTAAGTGATTCTGCCCAAATGAAAAAATTTGGGCATCCTGGATTTCGCGCAGTGGTTTAGGTTTCCACTCCTTATTCACTTGGGACCATTCACTTCTGAACACGATTAGGGAGTAGCACAGACTCTGCAGAGTTTAAGTATATTATAGCATTCAAACCCAAAAAGTTAAAAGAAGGCTTTGGGGTCATTATCCCACAGAGAATCAAAACAAGGGTATGTTCACATGTCGCTTTGAAATACGTCTTTGGGTACGTTGTATGTACTGAAAAACGTACCCAGACCTATTTAGCAGTCTTCTAGGCAGATCTCATTGATTTCAATGTGGAAAAATGTATTGTCGTTCACACGATACATTTTTCTATTGCGTAAAACTGATGTGTTCAAAGAATTGACGTATCAATTCTTGATCAGTTTTTCACATCAAGTTCTCATAGGAATTAATGGGGTACGTTTTCAGTACCTCAAAACCGTACCACACTTTCTGGTATGTTTTTGGATGCAGTTTATGCATTTGTTGGTTAATTTGGAAGAAAAAAATCTATTAAAAAAAAATCAAAACGTATTGCCAGATGTTTTTGGATGTGGTTTTCAATACGTTAAATAACTTCTTGAAAAAAAAAACATACGCATCAACACGAGTGTTAACATAACCCCTAATAAAAACACCCTAAAAACATTGGGCCTTATGTGCTCCTCAGCGCAACAAGATTGGGCATGGCTTAATGGGGTTATACCATGATGTCAAATCCCCAGTGCTGGCTGCTCTCAGTGAGCTGGCTATGCATGTGTATGAGGAGGGCAGCGCTTGTGGTGGTCGTCCTCATTTACTGCTATGGGAGCTTCCGAATATAGCCGACTGGTGCTCGGCAGCTCCCGTAGAAATGAATAGTGAGGATGGCTGCAAGCACCGCCCTCCCCATACACATGGCCGGCCGGCTGTGAGCAGCCAGCACTGTGGATTTTACATCATGGTAAAAACCCTTTAAGTAGTAGCCAATGTGTGTAATAGAAAATAGTTCCCATCATACACTGCTTACATCTATTCCATTCTCTTCTAACCTATATTTCTCTGGCTCCTGAAGAGAAAGTCTTTATTCTTGTGTATCTCATTATGCTCCCTTACTGCTGAGCTCTCCCATTATTTCCTGGTTGCAGATCCTTCCATCCTCTGCTTACCCTTCTGCAACCCCTAATACTGGGAGTTAGCCAGCCTGACCAGAAGGCTGGAACTGAACTGTGGGTTGTATCCCTTGGCAGAAAACTATAGATATCACATTTTGGGACTGTAATATATTAGTGATTCTATGTGAAACCACTCAAAAAACACAGAAACAAGGCCATACTCACAGCTCAAAGACTGGATTGAAATTGAACCCAGTAAAGAGGCAACACTGGCCCCTATGCTACTTGGGAAAGATAAACAAGTGTAGCTGATTGCTGAGCAGTAGCTCACACACCCCTCCACTAGGGGAACAATTAGACTGCACATTAAATTGATACCTGTTCACAAAGTATGCAGAAAAGCCACAGTATAATACATGGGGAGATTGCACAAATGCAAAAATACTGATAAGACAACCCCTCACACAAGCTTCAATATGTGAGGGGGGGGTTTCGGTATTAAAATTGAATAGATAAAAGGGGAAACAAAAATTTCTGTATTGAGGGTCTTTTTTTTTTTATGCATACTTTCAACAGGAGTCAAGTTCTGTT
>JAODAL010029631.1:0-51305 GCA_025379985.1 Phyllomedusa bahiana
GGCCCCAATGGCAACGTCAGGAAAGGGAGGGGAACATGCGGTGAACCTACACCCCTTTTTTTAAACTTAAGTTGCCAATAACTTTTGGAAACTTCTGACATGGCAATGGGGCTCCCACCCATCACTACAACAAAAGGATCAGAAGTGATCTACTGGGCACTTTGTCCCTTTTTTTATTGATTGCTGGGTTTTCCCTTGGGAAAATAGTAAAAAAGTGGCTTGAATTCTTAAGAGATAAGACTTTTAAACCCCAGGGCCCAAAACCCCGCCCCAGTCACTTTCTTTGGCCAATGAGAGCTTGGACACTGCGAACAGGGATGGACAAGGTTCTCCACTTTTCCCTAAAGCAATGGGTAAACTGGCCCCAGCTTTTGGGGAAAAGCAACCCCCATCGCATTTTTAATTAAAACAGGGGGCATGAGGGGTTGTTTTTTCCCAAACAGCTGGGGGGCCGCAGTTGAACCCCCGTTAGAGGACAAACCGGGGCTTGCAGAAGGGGTGGCCCATTTTGGTTCGGATCCCCAAATAAGCCCTCCACCTATTCAGCAACCGCAACTGGGGCACAGTTGACAGCTCTACCCCGGCACTATGGCCACCCTCCAAGAGCAACCATAATGCTGATGTGGCCCTCAGTGACATTCCTGCTCCCCAAAACCCTTCAAGCCCTGAATTCACGGGGCATCCTGACTGAAGTGGAAGTTGCCCCCGTCCCTCCGGAAGTGAAAGGCTCTCAGTAAAACCACCCAGTTGGCCATACCATCATGGCCCCTTTTTCCTGGTAACAGTATATCCCCAGGAAAAGGGGCCCTGGGCATAATGAAAGGGAAGCCACCCGGGCACAGATGTACATGTCCGATTATAAAATCTGAAGTAAACTAGCCCTGCTAGGGATGCACGCCAAGGAAACTTGTTGGACCCTCATACTGTTTACACTTGCTGGAAACCCCGCTCCTTTAACGGCACACCCAATGCTCCCCTGTTTTTGTCCCACAGTCCACCAGTTTCGGAAAGGGGGGCCCAGTATCCACCCTATAAGCAGGGCTTTTGGAGTGGGCAACCCAAACCCCCCCAACCCCCTTTTTTTCCCCCCAAAAAATTTCGTCTCCCTATACCGGCGCAGTTTAAGGGAAATTTTACTAAAAGTAAATAAATGCTTAAAAAATTTTTAAAAAATAAAATTAAAAAATAAAATTTTTTTTTAAAATTTTTAATTAAAAAAAACTGTATTTGTTCCCAAGTCCAGTCCCGCACCAACATTTGGGAAAATTGTTTCCCGGGGTTTTGGATTTTGGTCAAAATTTCTTGAACCTGATTCAGAGCCCCGAAAGGGTTCAGCAGTGATTAAAGCCAAAAGGTGGATTTCCCAAATACTAAAAAAAATAATACAAATTAACATTTGATTTTTTTGGAGCAAAAAAGTAACATTTCAGTTACGGAAAGAACTCGAAATAACAGATCTAAATATTGCAAGCAAATTTTTAAGTGGAAGATGACTGTTTTAAAAATTTCAGTGCCTCAGTACAAAGCTGTAGGGTGGTGAATATTGGGGCCTGAAAGTCCAAAAATTTAAAACCCTTGTTTCCCTTTTGGCTTGTCAGGGAAAAATATTTATTGGATATGACTTTTTAACACAAAAAATTGTAAATATGCAAAAACTGCAGGAACATTTTTGGGAAATCTCGAAATTTTTTTGAGAAATAATATCGCCTCCTCAGATCCCGCATAAGACTCACATCTGATTCATTATTTCCAGGCTAGAGAAAGGCCCCCCTTAACTAACTTGGGTTGGGGGCAAAGCGGTGCCACAGGGCAACATCTCTTACAATGTCGGGTATAAAGAATTTGGGTTCAGCCACAGTCATTTTGATGAATGGTTGAACTTTCTACTTTTTGAAAAAAGGTTTAAAAATTTTGCTGAAAAAGTTTGCTTTTGGGGGGGAAATTTTTTCCCCTGGGCAAAGGGTTTGCCTGCTCCATGTCATCAATTACACTCCCCATGTGAAAGGGGTTTGGGGAAAATATGGGAAACATAGCACTGGCCGGACCCAATTCCTCTTTCTCTTGCATCGAAAAAACGGGCCCCAAATAAATTTAAAAAAATTTTGGGGCGGGTCGTTTTTATGACGGAAAAGGGGCTCCAAGCCCCGCAAAAAGCGAGATTCTATCCTGCTGTGTTACGGCCCCTCTGGTCACAAGTCTGCACAACCATCATACAACTCTGGACGACCTATTCATAAAATATTAACGAGCACATGGAGCAGCAATGTCTCCCACTGTATGCAGTCATCCTATTACTAAGAGCTTGGCTGCAACTCCATGTAGCACACACTCATTTCATAAATTATCCTGTATACTCCCAGGCTCTAGATCCAGTTACACAACTCACTTTTCTGGTGTAGTTCTTTTTAAGATTAAGATGCCAAAGAAAAAGGCTGGTAACCAGATAGGTCGGCTTTCCCCCAGTCAAGGCAGGGTGTTAACCGTTTCCCTGTGCAGGCCCTATATACCCCGGTTTCCCTGATGAAAATTACAGTGGTTGCCCCAGCCAACCAACCAATGTTTGCAAGAGCTTCCCCTCCGGGCAGTGTTTCCCAATTATTAATGCCCGTAAACAAGCAATATACAGACAAAGGGGAATACAAAAAGCGACCCTTTTATTTTTTAAAGGGGGTTGTTCATTTACATTGATCATCTACCTCATCCTGTTTTCTTGGTTTCATTTGAATTCAGGGGGTTTATGGCTTCTATAGGCTCAGTAAAAGAGGTCGTAGCTATAGCAACCAGTGCGGGCCCCTATCAGGAGAGACAAACAGGTTGTAGCTATAGGCCCTGGGGATGATGCACCCATACAAGAGGGGGTATCTAGGAAAAGGGGGACATGTAATGGACAAATTGCAAAGTGACTTATTTTTGCAAGATCTTTAACATACAAAGAAATCCTTGCAGTGAGACAACCCCTTTAAGAATGAGAACGTGTATAGAATGAGGTTGCGGTCATACATACGGTGTTGATGGGTGTTCACTTCAATGGGAGTTCAGGACCTGCTTGGGGTTACGGGAATTCAAGGACAGAATAGATAGTCCCCCGGGGTTTTTATGGGGGTTGTTTGAGGGTCTATTCCCAAGGTGGGTCACAGAGGCGAGACCTGCACCCATCACACCATTAAGGTGTGCAATGGGAATACCCCTTTAAGAGCATTGCTTTGGTGATCTAGTATTCTTACAGGATGGGAAGCGGTTAAGGGCCATGTGTGCAGGGTACATATATGGCAGCACGTGGCATCCCAAAGGAACTCCATTACCAGCAATGCACATGCCACAATAAACAGACAGCAATGACCTGCATATTTCTCTATATAAAACAGGGGCATACAGAAGTAGAGCAGGTCTCCATAGACTTCTATGGACGCTGCATTCTACATTAGTGATCCACTGACTATGGCCTCTTGCAGGAGCCTGTGTAAGCACAATGAGGGTGGTCTCAAGAAGACCCAGTCCATGTGCCCAACAGAACTGCAGCATGTGAACCTAGCCTTATAGACAAGTGTCTTATACACCTTGTGATAATAGTAATGCACTAAAGGAAAGGTGACCCATTTTCTTCTACACCACATAAATATAAAACACGGACGTCACAGGAAAAAAAAATAAATCTTTTGATGTCAACCTATAAAAGCTGCTATTATTTACTATGGAAACGTGACAGCTCCAGCAGCGCACCCCTTTTGCCTTTCCTTAACCGAAAAAATTTGGTCCTGTGGACGCGGCGGTCTGATGGTGCAGCACCTTGTCATGAACGCTGTGGTGGATGGGGGGGGCCCGGGGGATGTAGGCATTGCCGGTTTGTACGGGTGTGGAGTCGGTGCCTATTTTGCAGGAGTCGGGGTCGTCATAAAAAGGGGACCGACTCCCCCAAAATATAAAATTTAAGTTGGTCCATTTAAAGTTCAATCAAAGAGCAAGAGGAATTGGGCCCCGGCCAGTGCTATTTGCTCCCATATCTTCAGCCTTATCACATGAGGAGTGTAATTGATGACATGGACAGGCAAAGCGCTGCCCAGGGAAAAAGATTCCCTCCAAGAAACAGATTTTAGCAACATTTTTCACCTGCTTTCAAAGAAGTAGAAGAGTTAAAACCATTCATCAAAACTGACTGTGGCGAGGCGATTCCTTTATACCCGACATTGTTAGAGATGTTGCCCCTGTGGTCACCGCTTTTCCCACCAACCCAAGTTAGTGTAGAGAGGCGTTCTCTAGCCTGGAAATAATGAGATCAGTGTGAGGTCATGTATGCGGGAAATCTGATGGGGGCAATACTATTTCTCAGAACAAATTCGGGAGACTCCACAAATGTTCCTGCAGTGTTTTGAAAATTTACAATTTTTTGTGTTCTAAACTCTATCCATAAAAATATTTTTAACGACAAGCAAAATTTGGGAACAATGTTTTAACTTGTAAATTTCAGGCTCCTTATTCACCATCCACTACAGCTTTGTACATGAAATACTGTAATTTTATACGTCATCCCTATTTTATACATAAATTTGACTTGCAAGTATTTGGCATCTGCTTAGTTCTGCAGATTCTTTCCTGTAACTGCATTGTTACTGTTTTGCTCCACCTTTGGTTTTCAATACTGCATGAATCCTTCTGGGCTCTGAATCAGATTCAAGCATATCTTGATCAAAATCTGATCCCAGGTCTCTTCTACACATTCCCAATGTTGGTGCAGACTGGACTTGGATACAAATACAGCTTTTTCTTCAACTCTTCCCACAAATGTTCAAAACATTTGTTACCCTTTTGCTTGTCAGTGTCTTTTTTTCTACCTAAATAGCTTGATTATTGTATCATAAGCTGATAAACAGCCTGATGTTACCATTTTACTACAGTAAAGTTATCACTTAAACATGCGCCGTGTATGAGGGAGTCAGGAGTCTGAGGTTTGGGAAATTGAGGAGTCGGGGCTTTGGCTTGCCGACCCCACAGCCCTGCTGTATAATTGTACGTGTTCTACCTTCCACTCATCACATGCACGGACAGGTGGAATACACAAGCTGCCTTTGAGTACGAGAGGCCGAAGGAGAATCTTACACCTCAACGTCTACAGCAAGACACTGTGAAATATTTTATAAGAGGCAAGTGAACAGGATGTACTACACCTGAACGTCCCAAGGGTCTCAAACTGCGGCCCTCCAGCTGCTGGGAAACTACAACTCTCATCATGCATTTATATAATCTAACAGTGGGCATGATGGGAGCTGTAGTTTCCCAACAGGAGACTCTAAAGCAAGAGGATGTGAAATACTGAATGAAAGGCATGTAAACAGGACGTACTCGTGATATCATGTGCCCCCACAGCAGAGGTGGCAAACACTTTAACCAAGGGCCACATCAGCACTATGGTAGGTTTGCACCGGTAAGGCCTGGTTCACATCTGCAGACGGTTCCTCCATTGCAGATTCCAGTAACACTTAAAGGGGTTGTCTCATCTCAAAGTTTCATAGGATGGCTGAATGAAATAATGATGCTTTGCTCTGTCACTTCCTGGTCAAGCTGTCTGTAATTAGCATATGAGCTCTGTGTATTCAGACTTCTCTGTTTATTAGTCTAGATTAAATAAATTACCTTCTCTGAGGTCTGGAGAAGCTGCTGAGCTAAGGTCAACAGTAGATTACTGCCTTTTGTCTGAAAGCTCAGATAACACACCAGCTCTCACTGCTGTCCGCGACCTGTGTAATGACGTCACTCCCTGCTATCAGATAGAACAAACAGCAGGGGAAAAGGAGTACACAGGTCGGTCACTTGGGGAACCTGAAAGCCCTCAGAAGGTGATAAAATCACTTGTAGCTCCTTAACAAAAAAAAAGATGAACAAAGCAATATATTTGGAAAAAGTCTTCATTTAGTGTTCCCTACATTCTGAAAGCTATTCTTTGTAGCGATACAACCCCTTTAAGGAAAAAGAAAATACTGTAGCGTGAAGTGCTTTTTTTCCGTTGAATAACAGACACCATGATAAAATCCCAATAGACCCGATTGTACTCTATGGGGTCAGGCTGGTGCCCGTTGTATAATGGGTCTGCTTCCAACTGTGCAATGGATTTTCCGAACCTCCAACACAAATGTGAACCAGGCCCAAGACTGTATAAATATAACTACCTCTCTACACACCATTCAATAACTTGAGACCCCGTATGAACCAAATGGAAGTGTTCAGAAGGTTTTCTATGGTGTATGTAGTTGCTGATAAAGTAGTTATGGTGCCACATGGCCAAGAGTCCTTTAAAGGGGTTTTGCCACGAAGCGAGTAGCTTACCTCTTATCTGCCCAGGAGAAAAGATAAACAAATCATGAACGCTGCGGGGGTGAGCAGAGAGTGAGGAACAAGGGAGCGTCTGCAATGTTTACTCAAATAATAGCATTACAACCAGTGGATTGTCTATACAGCAGACCACATCATACACTGCACTTTCTCCCTAGCCCCTTGAAAGCTCATTCATGTTCCCTGTCATCAGATAAGAAGTGCAAATACGCAAGCGCGGCCAGATCAGCTCCTGGTCGCGTCTAATGTAAACTTTCAGGAAACTAAGAGGGACTGAGCAATGCTGTAGCTCTCACAGGCTTCACTTTTTGTAATCACATATATTTAGAAAAGTGATTATACACCCTTTTGGAGGATCCCACGTCAACATTACATCGTGGCAAAACCCCTTTAAGCCTGGATCCACACTGCATCGGACAAAAACCGGCCTAAAGACTTTTTTTGTCCAAAACCATGGTCGGTTCTCGTTTTTTTTCTTCCCATACAGTGGATTCTATGGGAAACAGACGGCAAAACGCCGGTGTATTTAGGACAGCATGCAAAATGAACGGATTTTCAACGGTTTTAAAATCCTAAAACCGCCGAAAATACGATCATTTTTTCATGCTGTGTAGACAGAGCCTATGGTTGTACAATAGCCAGCACCTTCCACCTCTTTAGCACCGAGCTTTCTACCTTGGAGGGTGGCTATGGTGCCTGGGTAGGGCTATCAGAGTTGTGCCACCTCCTGTGAGGGGCTGTACAGAGCGATGTGGAGGTGTAGGACAGGGCTCCAAATCCAAGATAGCCTTGGCTCCCTGTGCTGGCACCCCTTCCTTTGCCCAAGTACTGCCTCCACCTTCATGGGAAAGGGTCGTCCTGCGTTCAGATCTCGTCTGTCCCTGCTTACTGTGCCTAACTTCTCGCGGGCAACCTAGAATGAAGCGGCGGGCGGGATTGGGCTCACAAGCCTAGATTTTGACACATGTGCCCTATAGGGAAACATCTGCAGAAATAACTCATTGATCTACATAGATCCCTGGCTCAATAGCCACAACATCTTACACAGGGAATAGAAGGTGCAGATCCCAGTTCATTCTGGCAAGAGGTTCAAGCCACTATCCCATCAGACAATCTAAAGTACAGTACAAAGGGGTTGTCCAAGACCTAGTTCTTGCTGGAACAATTAAAGGGGTTGTCTCGCTACAAGGATTGCTGCTTTTTATGTTAAAGATCTTGCAAAAACAAGTCACTTTGTAATATGCGTCCATTAAGCCCCGGTTCACACGGCTTATTCAAGCCAGGATTGCGCTCGCAATTTAGGCGTGAATAAGGGGCGGGGGCGCGGCCCGCCAGCCCCATAGACTTCCATTATCCCCGGCGCGTATTCCGCCGGGATAATGTGCAGGTCACTTTCTCACCGCCCGGCGGATTCGCCGAGCAGAGAGGAGCGACGGAACCACTGTGTCTCTATGAGAACTGTGGATTACCGTAATTACTGCACGGGTTGGCCCACTGCTGCGCAAATCCGGCGCGCAGACGGCGCCAAATTAACCCGGTCAACGGCCCCAAAACCCCTTCACACCTTACCCCCCGGGTTTGTTAGCCGTATTGAGCTCCAAAACCCCGGGAATAAGGGGCGGGGCGGGGGGGGGCCGGAGCGCGCGGGGCGCCCTCCCGGCCCCATAACAATGCAATTTTTTTACGGGGCGCCCGCCGTAAAAAATTGCATGTCACTTCCTCCCCCCGCGCGGATTTTTCCGAGCGGGGAGGAGGACGGATTCCACTTTCTCATGAGAGGAGTGGGTTAACCAAAAGACTCCGACGGGTTTGCCCTGAAGCGGAATGGCCGTACTGCTGGAAATACGGCGCGCATCGGCGCAAATTAAGCCGTGTCAACGGCCCCTAACAGTGTCCTACCTATTCCTAGATCTCCCCTCTTGTATGAGCTGCATCAGCTCCTCAGGTCGCTATAGCTACAGACCTCTTTGATCCTTCCTGATAGGCTGTCAGCACTGGTTGCTATAGCTACAGACCTGTTTGATCCTTCCTGATAGGCTGCCAGCACTAGTTGCTATAGCTACAGACCTGGCTTCTACTGCAGCCTAGTAGAAGTTAGTCAACACGCCCCTGAATTCAAAATGAAAACAGGACTGAGGTAAGATGAATCAATGTAGTGAGACAACCCCTTTAACCCTCAGTGCAACGAGCGAGCGTCTGAGCCCTTAGGCTAGGTTCACACGGCTTAACTGCGGGACGTAATTACACCATGTGGCCGGGGAAGAAGCAGGGGGCCAGCACTTCGCCGGCCCATAGACAATCGCTGCTAGCGGCGCGTATACGCCGCTAGAAAAGTGACCTGTCAATTATCTCCCTGCCCGGCGACTTCCCAAGGCGGGGAGAGGAGACGTAATCCATAGTTCTCTATGAGAACTGTGCATTACCGTAATGAATGGGCCGTTTTCAGCCCGTAATTTGCGCACTATGGCGCGTAATTACGGACCGAAATACGGCCCATTTTAAGCCGTGTGAACATAGCCTTACGGTTATTGCATCATTTAATCTCCATGATGTAAACAGGATTGTTCCCCTGGCAAGAGGTTGTTGTATATGTCCTGCATATTCATGACGTGTGAGCCACCCATGGGCATGAAGGTCTCGGCGAGGCGACGGGCTTCCTGCGGTGCATGCGGCTTTGCTCTGAATTCCTGACCTGCTAATGGTTAAACTAAAAGTGAAAAAAAAAAAAAAGAGGACCAAACAAAAAGGAGAACAAAAGGTAAAAGCGGCATCTGTAGAAGGCTAGCAGGTAGAAGTGTATGCCACTGACCAGTGTACTCTTCTAGCTGGCACAGCTAACAAGGCTGCCACTTACAGAGCGCTCACTGAGAGTCCGGACAAGTCTAAAGCCTGGTTTCTGTGCGGTCTATGCGCCCCAGCGAAGGAAAGACCACAAATCCAGAACCTCCAGTAACTCCCCAGATAGTCGGCACTTATCGGACAAGACTGGATCTGTGTACAGACAAATCTGCTATTGGTCAGTAACATCTAAGTTGGCCACTACTGCAGCCACCAATGGCTCATGCACATAGCAGATCCTGTACCCTGGGCACTGCATATGCCACTGAATGGTGCCCTGACAAAATATCATACTGCCCCCCTATAAGGAACAGGTCAAGTCTTTTTTCCATAAATAGTGTATAAAACTGGAGGACTGGATGGATGGCACAATACAGATGGTTGCAAGTATTCACCCTTACACGCAGGGCTGTGGAGTCCGGAGTCGTGGAGTCGGTGCCTATTTTGCAGGAGTCATGAAAGGGACCGACTCAGACTCCCAAAATATATAATAAGTTGGTCCAGTTAGTTCGATGCAAAGAGCAAGAGGAATTGGGTCTGGCCAGTGCTCCTGCTCCCATATCTTCAGCCTCATCACATGAGGAGTGTAATTGATGCCATGGAGCAGGCAAAGCG
Organism: Phyllomedusa bahiana; assembly: GCA_025379985.1. NCBI lineage: Eukaryota > Metazoa > Chordata > Amphibia > Anura > Hylidae > Phyllomedusa > Phyllomedusa bahiana. The sequence goes on from JAODAL010029631.1 coordinate 9,778, forward strand.
CTGCCCCAGGGGAAAAGATTCTGCTCCCAGGGCAAACGGGTTTCAGCAACATTTTTCACCTGTTTTTCACAGAAGTAGAAAAGTTCAACCATTCATCAAAACTACTGTGGCGGAGACAATTCCTTTATACCCTGACATTGTTAGAGATGTTGCCCCTGTGGTCACGCTTTGCCCCCAACCCCAAATTAGTGTAGAGAGGCCGTTCTCTAGCCTGGAAATAATGAGATCAGATGTGAGGTCATGTATGCAGGACCTGATGGAGGCAATAATATATCTAAGAACCAATACAGAGACTCCACAAATGTTCCTGCAGTGTTTTGAATATTTACAATTTTTTGTGTCCTAAACTCATAGCCAATAAATATCTTTTACACTGACAAGCAAAATGTTAACAATGTTTTTAAATTGTGACTTTCAGGCTCCATATCTCACCATCCACTACAGCTTTGTACATGAGGCTACTGTAATTTTATATACATCTTACCTATCTTATACATAAATTTGACTTGCAAGTATTTATCATCTGCTTAGTTCTGCAGATTCTTTCCTGTAACTGCATTGTTACTGTTTTGCTCCTAAAAATCAAAATGTTAATTTTTATTATTTTGTTAGTATTTGGGAAATCCACCTTTTGGCTTTCAGCTCTGCCTGAATCCTTCTGGGCTCTGAATCAGATTCAAGCACATCTTGACCAAAATCTGCTCCCAGGTCTCTTCTACACATTCCCAATGTTGGTGCAGACTGGACTTGGATACAAATACAGCTTTTTCTTCAACTCTACCCACAAGTGTTCAAAAGATCAAAACATTGTTACCCTTTTGCTTGTCAGTGTCTGTTCTACCTAAATAGCTTGATTATTGTATCATAAGGTGATAAACAGCCGGATGTGACCATTTTACTACAGTAAAGTTATCACTTAAACATGCGCCGTGTATGAGGGAGTCAGGAGTCGGAGGTTTGGGAAATTGAGGAGTCGGGGCTCTGGCTTGCCGCCTCCACAGCCCTGGAGGCAAGTATGAAGTTTCTCTTCTATTTTTACTCACACCTCAACAGACGAAGGAGCATCACAACACCCCTTTAATGGGATCCATGCGCTGCTCTGGCTGAGTGTTGGATGCTTATCTTGGCACCACAACCGTCCAGCATGCAGATGCATCTCTCCACAGAGGATGTCAGACCCGGCTGGGGGTATGCCTGGACAAGCCCTTTAAGAGGTCCACACACTTCTGATAGATCTAGCTATTCTTCCTAACACCACCATACAAATGCACACTCAGCTGAGCATGTGTGTACACTGAGGAAAGGGGTATAAGCTCTTGTAATACTTCTATGGCAGCAGCTTATCTCCTGTAAGGATTTTCACCAAGCTCAGTCCATCTTTCACTCCCAACACCCAACGTCAATGAAGAGTCAGGGCGCCCCCAAACACTAGAGTAGCTATTCCCTGACACATGCATGCTCGGCTTCAGTCTACAAGTGTATTTAAAAGGGGGTCGTCCAGATCTAATTAAAACTAAATAGTAAGCTGCGGGTGCCACTCGCCTCCCTCCGCCCCAGCGCTGGGTCTCTCCAATCTGTAGACATTCTCTTTCGCTTCAAAATGGACGTAACCAGCGATTGGCTGCAGCGGTCACGTGCCTTGGCTTTCATCACCCCTTGAAGCTGTAACATTGGTCCCTGAACTGTCCTAACTTGATGACAGAAAGCATTAGACTATAGCAGTCATCCAGAGTCCCCCCAAGCACAACAATCATCATCATAATCCCACCCCGATCCTAGTGAGGGAGCCTCGGTGCGTAGCAGCATCAAGCAAAACTGTGGCCACCAACGTACAAGTCTGCCAGAGCGAAAGCCATGTCATTGGCCATCCCTGGTAGGCACTGGCAGCCATGGTTTCACCCGCACGCAGCTGCTGCGCCGCCGCACACCGCCCTCTGTCCACAAAAGGCAGCACCTGCAGATTTAGATAAGGGTTTCACCCTAGGCTGGGTTCACACGGCTTATTTGCGGGGCGTAATTACGCCGTGTGGTCGGGGCGGGAGCGGGGGGGGGGGGGGGGTGGCACCTCGTCGGCCTGTAGACTTTTATTACCAGGTAATTCACATGTCCCTTATATCCCCCCGCGGCGGATTCGCCGAGCAGGGAGAGGAGACGGAATCCATAGTCCTCTATGAGAACTGTGGATTACCATAATGACAGGCGTAAGTCGCACACTCCGGCACGTAATTACGGACTGAAATACGTCCCACTTTAAGCCGTGTGAACATAGAGTAATCATTGCAACATGTAAAATCTGCAGCAGTGGGAGAAGGCAAAATCTGCAGCAACGAAGAATCCACAGCCGCCGGGTGAACACTCTCTTAGACATCAGTTTCACCAATCTGTCACCAAAGGCTACGTTCACACGGCGTAAATTCACATATTTGCGCTTCAATACGGGCGAAACGCGTGCTGCAATAGCTGTCAGAGAACTACGAATTACGCGTCATCTCCCCCCGGCGCACAATCCCATCGTATTGCGCGCCGGGGGAAGAGAAGCGACAGGTCACTTTGCACCACTGATGACAGTAAATGGGGCCGGGCCCCCGATCCTGGAAGTACGCGCTGATCGGCACTACCTTCCAAAACACCCGGCATACTGTGGCAAGTACAGCGCCTCCCCCCAATACGCCGTGTGAACATACCCTAAGGGCGCGTCGCCACTGCACAGGACAAATACCGGTCGGTTTGGCTTTTCTCTGCGATGAGCCCTCCCCCTTCACACTGAGATGCACAGATTCCATCCGGAAACCGCACAGAAGATTGTGCTTGCACATTGTTTTGCGGGCGGGAAAAAAAAACCCCGTGTAGTGGGGACTGCTGCACGGGTTTTCCATAAAGCACCATTGTGCTCATTTTCAGCCGGTTTTTCAGGCGGTCTGAAAAACCCCAAACTGGTCGAAAACCTGTGCCGTGGGGACATGCCCTTAGCGCTATGATAGCATCTGTTAAGACCACGTTCACATGACACCTGTCAAAATACCCTTTGGAATCAGAATCCTAAGGCCATGTTCACACGGGTTACGCCCCGCAGTTACGCCGTGTGGCCGGGGGTGGGAGAGTGAGCGGGGGGACGGCACTTCGCCGGCCCATAGACAATCACTGCTAGCGGCGTGTATACGCCGCTAGAAAGTGACATGTGAATTATCTCCCCCCTCGGCGTATTCGCCGAGCAGGGAGAGGAGACGTAATCCATAGTTCTCTAGAACTGTGGATTACCGTAATGACTGGGACGCTTTCAGCCGTAATTTGCGCACTTTGGCGCGTAATTACGGACCGAAATACGTCCCATTTTAAGCCGTGTGAACATGGCCTATAAGGCCCCGTTCACACGGCTTATTCTGCCGCGGATTGGCGCCGTACTGCGCACCGGATTTTCGCTTCAGTACGGCGCCAATCCGCAGCAGCAATTACGTTAATCCACTGCTCTCATAGAGAACAGTGGAATCCGTCGCTCCTCCCCGCTCGGCGAATCCGCCGCGGGGGGGAGAAAGTGACATGCACATTATCTACGGCGCGGACGCACCGTAAACAATGCATTGTCTATGGGGCCGGGAGCGGCGCCCCCGCCGCGCTCCGGCCCCGTCCCGCCCCTTATTCACGGCGGATTTGTGCGCTCAATACGGCGCACAAATCCGTCGAGAATAAGCCGTGTGAACATGGCCTAAGACTGTCAGATGAGAATTCTGACGCCGTTTAAATCCGTCGGGGAAGAAAACTACTCGACACCGCCCATACGCCTGAAGGACACGATGTTGTCCTCCGTGTGACTGACCAACCCCAGTGGAGAGGTCTAGCTTCTATGCTGGGACCTAGCAGCCAAATCTTGGGGGTGAGGCGCAGGGAAGGGTGCCGCTGATGCAACACCTTGCTGCGCACGCTTACGACATTTCTGGAGGAAAGCTGTAAGTAAATGAGGGCCGGCAGGTATCCAGCGCACCGGGTGCCTCCCAGCCGTCACGGGCCGCCGACATGGAGTGACAGCCCCACACCTCCTGACATAACCGGGCAGCGGGGTTGTGCTTCAGGTTTGAGTCAGCGTCACAGTTGACCAAAATCCAAGCAACTCAGGTTAGGGGTTAACTTCCTGTTCTGTGGCATCACTTCTGGACTAACATTACCTCCATGGTCACCTCCGGTACCCCCATCTTATGCTTACTGGAAAAGATATTGGACTGGAAGGGACCATAGACCAGAAGCTTTCTGAATTGGGAGTGAAAGGCTCTCACCACACTCATTAGCTTTAAACTTCTAGAAAAAGGTCAAGCCAATTACATTGCTGTTCTGAGTTGGCTTTGCTTACAAGATACATATCTTATGTTCTGCTTGTGTACACAATGCTCCCTAGGTTACCGACCACCTGTCTACTCTCATTGCTCCAGCAGCCGTGTCAGACCATGGTGATGTCACTCCCTGCTGTGTCTTATCAGTAAAACAAGCTTGTTTATCTAAGTTACTGACAAACTTTACCCCTTTAGAACTCTGTAAGCTCGAGCAGTAAAGTTTACAAACCGCCTGCACTCATGTTCATCTAACAGGATCAGCCAGGAATAGCAGAGCAGATATGCCAGACACTGCTATAGAACCACCCACAACCTTAAAGTGAGAGTCTGAAGGAGGCTGTGAAGAGAAGGCTCCATCAAATAGCATGGTGGGAACACCCCTGTAACCCATAACAAACCAAAACGTAAGGTTAAAGAGGTGCTCCCACGCAGGATCATCTACGTTACAGGTGGGTGTTACAGAATGAGGGTGGTGCTTGCGCTCCCCATTCACTTCTGAACATAGCTGAGCTCACTCCCACCGTGATAAAAATGAATGGGGAGGACGATCTCAAGCGCCCCCTCCTCATTCGGTAACACTGCTACCGGAACCATATCACTAGGCAGCTTTGCCATTAAAGAGGCTGAGAACTTGGGGTGACGGCTCCCGTGTGGTTTGTACCTGTTGAAGTCATTTTTACCAACCCGACAGATGCAGAGACCTCAGGGGGCGGTGGTCAACACTGAGGTTTTCCGCATCCTATGAGCAATTCTAGCAGTTGTTGCTCAGCATCAAGCTAAAAAGGGGTCAGTGTCTGCGACCTGCGGCTCTCCAGCTGATGGGACACTACATGGACAGGCGCAGAGCATGCTGGGAAATGTAGTTCTATAATAGTTGGAGAGCCACAGGCTACAGACAGGGCTGTGGAGTCGGCAAGCCAAAGCCCCGCCTCCAACTCCTCAATTTCCCAAACCTCCGACTCCTGACTCCCTCATACATGGCGCATGTTTAAGTGATAACTTTACTGTAGTAAAATGGGAACATCAGGCTGTTCATCACCTTATGATACAACAATCAAGCTATTTAGGTAGAACAGACACTGACAAGCAAAAGGGTAACAATGTTTTGATCTTTTGAACACTTGTGGGAAGAGTTGAAGAAAAAGCTGCATTTGTATCCAAGTCCAGTCTGCACCAACATTGGGAATGTGTAGGAGAGACCTGGGATCAGATTTTAATCAAGACCTGCTTGAATCTGATTCAGAGCCCAGAAGGATTCAGGCAGTGCTGAAAGCCAAAGGTGGATTTCCCAAATACTAAAAATAATAAAAATTAACACTTTGATTTTTTGGAGCAAAACAGTAACCATGCAGTTACAGGAAAGAATCTGCAGAACTAAGCAAATGCTAAATACTTGCGTCAAATTTATGTATAAGATAGGTAAGATGACTGTATATAAAATTACAGTAGCCTCATGTACAAAGCTGTAGTGGATGGAGAGATATGGAGCCTGAAAGTCACAAGTTCAAACCATTGTTACCATTTTGCTTGTCAGTGTAAAATATTTTTATTGGATATGACTTTAGGACACAAAAAAAATGTAAATATGCAAAACACTGCAGGAACATTTGTGGAGTCTCTGAATTTGTTCTGAGAAATAGTATTCCCTCCATCAGATCCTGCATAGATGACCTCACATCTGATGTCATTATTTCCAGGCTAGAGAACGGCCTCTCTACACTAACTTGGGTTGGGGGCAAAGCGGTGACCACAGGGGCAACATCTCTAGCAATGTCAGGGTATAAAGGAATTGCCTCAGCCACAGTCAGTTCTGATGAATGGTTGAACTCTTCTACTTCTTTGAAAGCAGGTGAAACATTTAGCTGAAATCTGTTTGCACTGAGAGCGGAATCTTTTCCCCTGGGGCAGCGCTTTGGCTGCTCCATGTCATCCATTACACTCCTCATGTGATGAGGCTGAAGATATGGGAGTAGTAGCCCTGGCCGGACCCAACTCCTCTTGCTCTTAGCATCGAACTAACTGGACCAACTTATTATATATTTTGGAAGTCGGTCCCTTTTGCAAAATAGGCTCCGACTCCACAGCCCTGGCTGCAGATCACAGGAGTAGATGGTGGTCTGATAATCCAACAGTCTGAGGATTGTAAGCATATTCATTGTGAGCGACATCACTGCCTTCTCTAATGTTTCAAGCTACAGGGCATGCTGGGAGATGTAGTTCCACAACAGCCACAGGTTGGAGACCACAGAGACTGAGCATCAGACAATCTGGAAGGAACAGAGATCAGGACCAAGGAGAAATCTTACCATGTGATCACCCCCGACCATAGGGCAAAACATTGAATTATTATATCGGGGCGGGATTCATTTAACCACCCTAGATTATACCCGAAGCCGACCGAGCCTTCAAAAATACGTAGTTATACCCGAGCCCGCACCAGAGCCTTCTAATCTCCAATAATTATACCAGAGCCCCCACCAAAGCCTTCTAATTCATTGTAATTTACCCGAGCCCGCACAGACCCCCTTTTAATTATTTTAGATTATCCAGAGCCCGCACCCGGGCTTCTAACTCATGAGTTTTACCCGAGCCCAACCGACGCCTTCTAATCTCATGTAGATTTTTCCCGACCGCACCCGGCGCCTTTTAATCTCACTGTAATTATACCAAGCCCCCACAGAGCCTTTAAATTTTTCCCTTGTGATTTCCAGAGCCCGCCCAGACGCCTTTAATCTCACCGTGATTATCCAAGCCCCCACCAGGCGCCTTCAAATCTCCCGTAGATTTTTTTAAAAGAGCCCCGCACCAGGGGCCTTTCCCAATCTCACCGTAGATTATGCCAGAGCCCGCACCAGGCGCCTTCTAATCTCACCGTAGTTTTACCAAGCCCGACCAGACCCCCTTTTAACCCCACGAGATTATCCGGGCCCGCACCCGACCCTTCTAATTCACGTAGATTTACCGAGCCCCCACCGACGCCTTTTTAATCTCACCGTAGATTATACCAGAGCCCGCACCAGACGCCTTCTAAACCACGTTTGATTATACCCAAACCCCCACCAACCTTTTTAATCTCACTAATTTTACCGAGCCCGCACCCGACGCCTTTTAAACTCACCGTAGTTTACCGGGCCCCACCCGCGCTTCTAATATCACCCTTGATTTCCAGAGCCCGCACCAGACGCCTTCTAATCTCACCGTAGATTATACCAGAGCCCGCACCAGACGCCTTCTAATCTCACCGTAGATTATACCAGAGCCCGCACCAGACGCCTTCTAATCTCACCGTAGATTATACCAGAGCCCGCACCAGGCGCCCTTTTATCTCATGTAGAATACCCAAGGCCCCCACCAGGCGCCTTCTAAACTCACTGAGATTTATACCCGAGCCCCAAGGGCCCTTCTAATCCCCACGTGATTATACCAGAGCCCCCCACCAGAGGGCCCTTTTAACTCATTGTGTTATCCCGAGCCCGCACCGACGCCCTTCTAAACTCACCGTAGATTATACCCAAACCCGCACCCGGGCCCCCTTTAATCTCACCGTTGATTATCCCGAGCCCCCCCCCGGGGGCCCCAAACTCACCGTTGATTTACCAGAGCCCCCCACCAAGGGCCTTTAATTTCACCCTAGATTTTTACCAGAGCCCGCACCAGGCGCCTTTTAAACTCCCGTAGTTTTTACCAGAGCCCCACCCCGGGGCCCCTTTTAAAACTCACCGTAGATTATACCAGAGCCCGCACAGACGCTTTAATCCCAAAGTAGTTATCCCGAGCCCCCCCCCCAGGGCCCTTTTAATCCACCGGTAGATTATACCAAATCCCCCCCCCAAAGCCTTCTATTCACCGGAATTAACCCGAGCCCCCACCAGACGCCTTCTAAATCCCCCGTAGATTATAACCAAAGCCGCACCCAGACCCTTTTAATTTTTCACCGAGATTTAAGACCCGCACCAGACGCCTTTTAAATTTACCAGATTATACCGAGCCCGACCGCCCCCTTTAATCTCATTGTAATTATACAGAGCCCCCACAGGCGCCCCAAAAATCACTGTAATTTTTACCCAAGCCCCCACCAAAGCCTTCTAATCTCCTGTGATTATTTCCCGAGCCCCCACCCGGGCCTTCTAATCTCCCTAAAATTTTACCGAGCCCGCCAGCGCCTTTTAAATTTTATTGTAAAAATACCGAGCCGCCCAGACGCCTTCTATTTCACGTAGATTTTTCCAGAGCCCCACCAGGGGCCTTTAATTCACCGTGATTTACCAAACCCCCACAGGCGCCCTTTTAATTTTAGTAGATTATACCAGAGCCCGCACCAGGCGCCTTCTAATCTCACCGTAAATTTATACCCAAACCGCACCCCCGGCGCTTCAATCTCCCGAGATTTTTCCAGGCCCGCCCAGGCGTTCTAATTCCCGGATTACCCAAACCCCCCCAGACGCCTTCTAATTCACCGTTTTTATACCCGAGCCCACCAGACGCCTTTAAACTCACCGTGATTATACCCAAACCCGACCGCGCTTCTAATCTCCCGGGGGAAATTTTACCCAAGCCCGCACCAGACGCCTTCTAATCTCACCCAGTTATACCAAGCCCCCCAGACGCCCTTTTAAAACTCACCCTAGATTATACCCGAGCCCCCCCAACGCCTTTATTCCCCGTGATTATCCCCGAGCCCGCCCCAACGCCCTTTAATTCACCGTTTGTTAAACCAAGCCGCACCCGAGCCTTCTAATTCATTGTAGATTATACCAAACCCCCACCAGGGAACCCCCCTAATTCATTGTAAAATTTACCAGAGCCGCACCGGCCCTTCTAATCTCACGTAGATTAAACCGACCCCCCCAGCTTCAATCTCACTGTAGATTATACCAGAGCCCGCACCAGGCGCCTTCTAATCTCATTGTAGATTTACCCGAGCCCCAAAAAAGGCGCCTTCTAATTCATGTAATTATACCAGACCCACCACCCTTTTTAATTCCATTGTAGATTTTCAGACCCCCCAAAGCCTTTTAATTACCGTAGTTATACCAGACCGCACCAGGGCCTTCTAATTTTTCACCGTAGATTTTCCAGAGGGACCAGGCGCCTTTAATCTCACCGTAGATTATCAGACCCGCACCAAAGGGCCTTCTAAACTCAACCGTAGATTTACCAAACCCGCACCAGGGGCCTTCTAATTATAGTTTTTTCCCGAGCCCCACCAGAAACCCCTTTTATCTCACCGTAATTTACCAAGCCCGCACCAGCGCTTTAATTCACCCTAGATTATCCCGACCCGCACCGACGCCTTCTAACTCACGAGATTATCAGAGCCCCCAACCCTTTAATTTTCCCGTAAAAAAAAAAAAAAAAAACCCCAACCGCCCAGACGCCTTTTTAACCCCGTAATTTTCAGGCCCCCACCAGGGCGCCTTTAATCTCACCGTAGATTTACCAAGGCCCCCACCCGACCCTTTTAATCTACCCTGATTATACAACCCGCACCAACGCCTTCTATTTTACCCTAGATTATCCAGAGCCGCACCAACGCCTTCTAATTCCCAACCCTAGATTAACCGAGCCCCCACAACTTTTAATCTACCGAGTTTTTTACCCGACCCGCACCGAAGCCTTTTAATCTCCCGTAGTTTTACCAAGCCCCCACGACGCTTCTAAATTTATAATTTAAGAGCCCCCCACGACGCTTTTAATCTCACCCAGATTTACCGAAACCCGCACCCCAAAGTTCTAAAACCACCGTTTAAATTTACCTAGCCCGCACCAGACGCCTTCTAATCTCACTGTAGATTATACCAGAGCCCGCACCAGACGCCTTCTAATCTCACTGTAGATTAACCCGGCCCGCACCAAAAAAAACGCTTCTAAAATTTATTGGATTTTACCAAACCGCACCAAAGCCTTTTTAAACTCCCTTGTGTTTAAAACCAAACCCGCCCAGACGCCTTTAATTCATTTTAGATTAAAAACCGGCCGCACAGACGCCTTTAACTCATTGTAGATTTACGGGGGCCCCACCCGAGCCTTTAATCTCCCGTTTAATTATCAGGCCCGCACCAGGCGTTTTAAACCACCGTTTTATTATTAAGGCCCCCCCACGCCTTTAATTCACGTGTATTTTTCCCGAGCCCGCACCGGCGCCTTTAATCTCCCGTAGATTTTTCCAGAGCCCCCACCAGGCGCTTTAATTCCCCCGTAGTTATACCAGAGCCCGCAAGGCGCCCTTAAAACTCACAGATTTTTCCAGAGCCCGCCCAGGGGGGCCCTTCTAATCTCACCGTAGATTTTTCCAGAGCCCGCACCAGGCCTTTAATTCACCGAGATTTTTACCGGCCCCCCACCCGGGCCCCCTTAAACTCAACGTAATTTTTTACCAGAGCCCGCCCAGGGCTTCTAATCTCACCCTAGATTATAAAGAGCCCCCCAGGCGCCTTTTAATTCCCCGTAGATTATACCAAGGGCCCCCACCCGGCCCTTTATCCACCGTGATTATACCAGAGCCCCCACCAACGCTTCTAAATTTCCCCTAGATTATACCAGATCCCGCACCAGACGCCTTCTAATCTCACCGTAGATTATACCAGATCCCGCACAGAGCTTTAATCTATTGTAATTAACCAGAGCCCCCCCACCCCCAAAGCCTTCTAATTCACTTTGATTATACCAAGCCCCCACCAGACGCCTTTAATCTCACCGTGATTATACAGACCCCACCAGACGCCTTTTAAATTTTTGTAGATTAACCCAAACCCGCCCAAAGCCTTCTAAACTATTTTAGATTATAACAGAGCCCCCCAACGCCTTCAATCTCACGTAGTTATACCCCGACCCCCACAGGGCCTTCTAATTCACCCTAGATTTCCAAGCCCCACCCGGCCTTCTAATTACGTAAATTTTCCAAGCCCCACCCCGCCTTTAATCTCACCGTAGATTATACCCCCAAACCCCCAACGCTTTTAATCTCACGTGATTTTCCAGGCCCACCAGAGCCTTCTAATCTCAATTTTAATTATACCCGAGCCGCACCCAAACCTTCTATTCCCCCGTAGATTATACCAAAACCCGCACCAGCCCTTTTTAAATTACCGTAATTTTCAGAGCCCCCACCCAAAGGGCCTTTTAATTCATTGTAGATTATACCAGAGCCCGCACCAGACGCCTTCTAATCTCATTGTAGATTATACCAGAGCCCGCACCAACCCTTCTAATTCACCGAATTTACAAGCCCCACCACGCCTTCTAATCTCACCGTAGATTATAACCCCGGCCCCCCACCCCGGGGCCTTTAATTACCGAAAATTATACCAACCCCCCACCAACCCTTTAACTCAAGTAGATTATACCAGAGCCCACCAACGCCTTTATTCAGTAGATTAAACAGCACTTTATACATCACTGAGATTTTTAACAGACCCTGCACCAATAAAACAAATTATCTATGCCAAATCCTCCCATCCTGGGGAAACGGCTGTGTTTGAGATTTCTCTGATATGAGGCACTTATGAAATACACACTCTGCCCAGAAATCCCCCCCTGCCCGGGGAAGGAAAGGATGAAAGCCCCCATCAGGCACCCCCGCCGGGAAGGGCTCAGGAAAAACCGGCGGGCCCGTCAGCAGCACCAGCTACAGGCGGCTGCTATAACGGCGGCGGCGCCCTCCCCGTCAGCGCTTACCTTGCCTCTCGGCGGCGGCGGCCCCGGCCGGGCGGGAGGAGGCTTCAGGGAGGTGAGCAGGTCTCCCGCGGCCCCGGCTCGCGTCCCTCCCTCCTGTGGTAGCTGTGACCGGGTAAATCCTCCGGTAGCGCGAGACCCAGCGGAAAACACAACGATAGCAGAGCGACCAACGGCAGCGAAACCAGCGGGACGGGGAGGAAAGGAGATAAGCGCGACGTCACCAGCACAAGACCGCCGGCCGCCGCTCATTGGTGTGCGCAGCTGTCACTCAAGACTGGTCCCGCCCCTCTCCAGCGCCCTCCTGACTTCAGCGTACCTGTCCGCGGGGGCGCGCATCTCTCATAGCTATACATGGGCGGGGGCGCGCATAGCTCCCATAGCTATACAAGGGGGGCGCGCATCGCTCTCATAGCTATACATGGGCAGGGGCGCACATGGCTCCCATAGCTATACATGGGGGGATGCTCATCGCTCTCATAGCTATACATGGGGGATGCTCATCGCTCTCATAGCTATACATGGGCGGGGGCGCATCGCTCTCATAGCTATACATGGACAGGGCGCGCATCGCTCTCATAGCTATACATGGGCGGGGGCGTGCATCTCTCTCATAGCTATACATGGGCGGGGGCGTGCATCGCTCTCATAGCTATACATGGACAGGGCGCGCATTGGTCACATAACTATACATGAGCGGGGACGCGCACTGCTCTCATAGCTATACATGGGCGGGGGCGCGCATCGCTCTCATAGCTATACATGGGCGGGGGCGCGCATCGCTCTCATAGCTATACATGGACAGGGCGCGCATCGCTCTCATAGCTATACATGGGCGGGGGCGCGCATCGCTCTCATAGCTATACATGGGCGGGGGCGCGCATCGCTCTCATAGCTATACATGGGCGGGGGCGCGCATCGCTCTCATAGCTATACATGGGCGGGGGCGCGCATCGCTCTCATAGCTATACATGGGCGGGGGCGCGCATCGCTCTCATAGCTATACATGGGCGGGGGCGCGCATCGCTCTCATAGCTATACATGGACAGGGGGCGCGCATCTCTCATAGTTAAATTTTGGACAGGGGGCGCATTGCTTTTCATAGCTATACATGGGCGGGGCGCGCATCGCTCTCTTGCTATACATTGGGCGGGGGGGCGGCATCGCTCATAGCTATACATGGGCGGGGGGCGCATCGCTCTCATAGCTATACAGGGCGACGCCATTTGCTCATAGCTATAACATTGGCGGGGCTGCATCGCTCTCATAACTATACATGGGGGGGCGCGCATCGCTCTTCTTTGCATCTTGGGGCGGGGCGGGGCATCGCTCTCATAGCATACATGGGCAGGGGCTCGCATCGCTCTCATAACTATACATATGCGGGGGCGGGCATCGCTCTCTAAGGAATACATGGGGGGGGCGGGGCATCGCTCATAGGGTATACATGGGCAGGGGCGCGCATCGCTCTCATAGCTATACATGGGGCGGGGCCCGCACCGCTCTCCTAGCATACATGGGCCTGGGCGCGCATCGCTCTCATAGCTATACAGGGGGTGGCGCGCATCACTCTCATAGCTATACAGGGACAGGGCGCGCATCGCTCTCATAGCTATACATGGGCGGGGGCGGGCATCACTCTCATAGCTATACAAGGCGGGCGCGCATCGCCTCAAGCTATACATGGGCGGGGGCGGGCATCCTTCATAGCATACATGGGGGGCGCATCCTCTCAAACTATACATGGCAGGGGGCGCATCGTCTCATAGCAAAAATGGGGGGGGGCGGGGGATCCCTCTCATACATAATGGCGGGCCGCATACTCCATACTTACATGGGGGGGCCCCATCCTCCAACTATACATGGAAGGGGGCCCTCGCTCATAGTATACAGGGGGGGGCCCTCGTTCATAGCATACATGGGGGGGGGCCCTGCCCATAGCTTACATGGGGGGGGCCTCGCTCTCTGCTATCGGGGGTCTATCGTCTCATAGCTATACTTGGGGGGGCCCCCTCGTCAAAGCATACATGGGGGGGCTCATCGCCTCAAGCATACATGGGGGGGCCATCGCTCTCATAGCTATACTGGGCGGGGGGGCATCGCTCTCAAGCTATACATGGGGGGGGGGCACGCTCTCATAGCTAACATGGGGGGGGGGGGAACCCTCATAGCATACAGGAGGGGGGGGCCCCGGTCTTAAAATTTTAAATGCGGGGGGGATCGCCCCTTTTTAATGGGGGGGCATCGCTCTCATAGTAAACAGGGCGGGGGCGCGCATTGCTTTTCATAACTATACATGGGGGGGGGCCCCTCGTCTCTCTAACATGGGGGGGGGCCAAAACTCTCTACTATACATGGGGGGCTAGTCTCATAAATATACAGGGGGGCGCAGCCCCCATAGCTATACATGGGTGCCATCCTCTCTAGCTAAAAAGGGGGGGCCACGCCTCATTTCTATACATGGAAAAGGGGCGCTCGTTTTCATAGCTTACATGGGGGGGGCGCATCCTCTTATACTATACATTGGCGGGGCCGGGATCGCTCCATTGCTTACTGGGCGGGGCGCCCCTGGGTTTATACTATACATGGGGGGGGCAATCCCCATAGCATCATGGGCGGGGGCCGATGTTTTAATATTAAAAGGGGAATTTTTAAAAATAATTTCCCCCTTTTTATTTTTTACATACTTATTTTCTATAACTTCATAACCCCCATCCCTATTATACAGGGGGGCTCAAACCTCTATACTTACATGGGGGGGGGCGGAATCGATCTCTAGCTATCATGGGGGGGGGCGAACGTCTTTTTAAGGGGGATTCATCGCTCTATACAACATTTGGGGGGTCGATGTCCAAAAGAAACATGGGCCGGGGGCCCATTTCTGTTAAACCATCAAAGGGAATGCCCCGTTCAGCTATAAGGGGGGGCCCTAACCCTTTTACATACAGGACGGGCTGGGGAGCCATCGCTCTCATAGAAACTCGGGGGGGGCCCCCTTAAAGAAAAGGGCGGGGGCCCAGTCCCCAACAAAAATGGGCGGGGCGCTGTCTATACATTTCTGGGCGAGGGGCGATGCGTCAACAACTTTGGGATTTTCACCGCTTCAAGTTAACTGGGGGCGGTAATCGCTCTTTTGCTTACATTTGACTGGACGGGGACGCCATCGCCCATATTAACATCGGGGGTCCAACCTTTACTATCATGGGCGGGGGCGGATGTTTATATAACCCTTGGGCAGGGGCACCACCTCCAATTTTTTACATTCGGGGGGCATTGTTCAAATTATTTTATGGGGGGGGGCAAACGCTCTTTTATAGCTATACATGGCGGGGGGGCTTTTGCCTATAATAACATGAGGGGGGCCGCAAAGCTCTTAGCATCATGGGGGGGCTGATCGCTTCAAAAATAATGGGGGGGGGGCAAAACTTTTCCATAGCATACATTGGGAATTCTCTCCCTCATAACTATAATGGGCGGGGGGCTCGCTTTATAGTTTTAAAGGGGGGGGGCGCACGCTCTCATGCTATCATGGCCGGGGGCCATCGCTCCCATACATACATGGCGGGGGGGGCGCATCGGGTCATGCAATACTTGGGGGGGGGGCGAAGTCCCATAAATCAGGGGGGGGGGGGAAACAAAGATATATATTATTTTTAAATAATTTAAATATAAATAAAAGTGTATAATATGAATATAAAATACACATTTAAAATAAAAAAAATTTTAAAATTTTAAATTATTAATTACACGGGCTGAAACTAAAATTTACATACCTTAAGGCCAACATTTTTTTACCCTTAAACACCCGGTTTTAGGCAATTAGAATTAGCAAAATTATTTCTATTCCCAAATCCAAATAAAAACCCCGAAATTTTTTTAAGGCTTTTCATTACTTTCTGCAAACAAATTTTCCATACACAGAAACTATACCTATAAACAATTTGGGACAGTCCTATGATATGTTATTTTTGGAAGTTCTTATACGTTTTTTAGTAACACTGGTTAATTTGAGACACACCTGTGTTTTTTTTAAGGCACTCAAACCCACACTGCTCTAATTAACATAGGGAAAGTCTAAAGAAATCCCCCAAAAATCGGAGAGAATTGGGACTTGCAAAAGTCGGGTTTTTATCCTTTGGACAATTCCCAATCCCTTTAAGGTGCCACTTTCCTGTAAAACAATTATACACATACAAACAAGATGGGAATATCCACCATCTACCGCTCAAAGGGGAACGGGGTTCGTCTTCAGGTGAACATGCTTTGATCCACTTTTGTATAAACCCAAAACCCAAAGAAAAAGACCTTGTGAAATGCTGTGGAAGCTGGAAATTTGTCATTATCCACAGTGAAAAAGAGTCGTACAAAATGGGCTGAAAGGCCGCTCGCCAGGAAGCACCATTAAATCCCAAAAAAACATAAAAAGCCAGATTACTGTTTCAAATGCACACAGGAAAAAGACCTACATTCTTGGAGACATGTTTTGTGGTCTGACACAACTAAAATTGAACTGTATGGCCAAAATGACTATTGTTATGTTTCGAGGAAAAAGGGAGAAGCTTGGAAACCAAAGAACACCATCCCAACTGTGAAACATGGGGGTGGCAGCATCATGTTGTAGGGTTGTTTTGCTTCAGGAGGAACTGGTGCACTTCACAAAATAGATGGCATCAGATAACGGGGTTTCTAAAATTTCTCACTTATTCCACCATTCAGAGAATAGGTTAAAAACTTTTGAGGAGTTGCAAGTAGATCATAGCATCCCTAGCACACATTTTTTGCAATATTCGCAAATTAAGTCGTTCTGTTACTCCAGGCTCAGGGATTTCAGCAAGGAGAAGGGAAACAATAAATTTGATGATTTGGTGGGTGATAGTCCTCATAGGAAGTCTATTTCCATAATCTATGCAATAATAAGAATCAATTCATTAAAGTTAAAAAGTGATATTAGCTTTGAGAAATGAGCCGCTGGACCTCCACTCCAAACGTAGCACCCTGTCATACTTAGAGGATGGGAAACAATTAGAAAATGTATCATAAATGAGAAATGCGTGAGACATACTTCAAATGGTACCTTCTGCTATCTATGCATTCAATATTCCACCAAATGCTTCTCTTCCTGACCGGCTTACTGCATGTCCTAAATGTGGAGAGTCAAAAACTGATTTGTATCATGGTTTATGGACATGCCCTAGAGTCCACATTTACTGGCAGGGTAAGGAACCGGGTTTCAAATCATTTTGGAAGGGCCCTTTGTTTTGTCCTCCACTGTTGTTTCTTCTACATGATCAGGGAAGGAGGATGATAAAGATGTAGAGGTAGCAAATGCATTCCCCCTCGGGTTTTTCATATTGGGTTACTGATTGCAAAGAGATGTCTTTTGACCCCGATGGCTGGAAGCCGATTTGCCCTTAAATGAGATATTTTATCTCAAACCCAAAAAGTACCTCATCGCTGATTTAGGGTGTTTACGGGGCGACACAAGGAAACAAAAACGAAAGCCTTTTTTAAAAAGTGACGTTTTTTATTGACAAATTTTACACACAAGAGGAAATAGATAAATTAATTTCTGTTTTTCAATATAACCCAAATGGGATCTTAGTGCAGCTTTAAGGGGGACTTTGGAAGGTTGCAAAATAAGACTTAAAGTTATCTAGGACTCTGACATATAGGTGGCGAGAGAAGGTGACAAGGCACATAGGCACAAGTCCATGTATAGATTTTTGGCTTAAAGGGGTTTTGCCACGATGTTAAATTGACGTGGGAACATCCCAAATGCAAATTAAAGCAAATTTGTAATTATAAGTAATTTAAAAAAATGTACCATATTAGAATGGCCATCTCCTTTCTGTTTCAGTTGTGTACTGCTCGTTGTTAGGGGCTCCGACCAGCACATTCCCTTCTCCTGGCCTGGCCGCGCTTGCTCAGTTGAACCTTCTCTCTGTGATGGCTGGGCTCGGGAACGCGCATTGCCGCACATGCGTGCTCCCTCCCTGCCCGACCATCACATTCTTCTGTAATGTAGCTCGCAGTGCTGTCATTTCTCCCCCAAGTTCTCATCTCCACTGCGGCACCGTTCTCAGCCCTGTGTAAAAGCGCCTCTCCCCCGCTGTCAGCTGTCTCCTGCGATCTAAGCCCCGTAACCACACAGCTGATCCCTGCTGCCAGTCATCCCTGTGTCCTCACTGCTCTCTCTGTGTAATCACAGCTGATCCCTCCTCAAGCCCTCTCGATCTCCTCACTGCCCTCCGTGTAATCACAGCTGATCCCTCCTGCCAGGCACCTCGATCTCCTCACTGCTCTCCGTGTAATCACAGCTGATCCCTCCTGCAAGCCCTCTCGATCTCCTCACTGCCCTCCGTGTAATCACAGCTGATCGATCCTGCAAGCCCTCTCGATCTCCTCACTGCTCTCCGTGTAATCACAGCTGATCCCTCCTCAAGCCCTCTCGATCTCCTCACTGCCCTCCGTGTAATCACAGCTGATCCCTCCTCAAGCCATCTCGATCTCCTCACTGCCCTCTGTGTAATCACAGCTGATCCCTCCTCAAGCCCTCTCGATCTCCTCACTGCCCTCTGTGTAATCACAGCTGATCCCTCCTGCCAGGCATCTCGATCTCCTCACTGCCCTCCGTGTAATCACAGCTGATCCCTCCTGCCAGGCATCTCGATCTCCTCACTGCCCTCTGTGTAATCACAGCTGATCCATCCTGCAAGCCTCTCGATCTCCTGACTGCCCTCCGTGTAATCACAGCTGATCCCTCCTCAAGGCGTCTCGATCTCCTCACTGCCCTCCGTGTAATCCCAGCTGATCCCTCCTCAAGCCATCTCGATCTCCTCACTGCCCTCCGTTGAATCACAGCTGATCTCCTCCCTCAATCTGCCCTCTCGATCTCCTCACTGCCCTCCGTGTCAATCACAGCCTGATCCCTCCTCAAAGCTCCTCCCTCGATCTCCTCACTGCCCTCCGTGTAATCACAGCTGATCCCTCCCTCAAGCCCTCTCGATCTCCTCACTGCCCTCCGTGTAATCAACAGACTTATTCCCTCTGCAAGCCATCTCGAATCTCCTCACTGCCCTCCGTGTAATCACAGCTGATCGATCCTGCAAGTCCTCTCGATCTCCTCACTGCTCTCTGTGTAATCACAGCTGATCCCTCCTCAAGTCCCTCAGCCCTCGATCTCTCTCAGCTCTGATCTCACTCGTGTAATCACAGCTGATCCCTCCTCAACGCCTCCTCTTGAATCTCCTCACTCGCCCTCCTGGTGTAATCACAGCTGAACTCCTCCTATGCCCAGGCATCTGATCTCCTCACCTCGACGCCTACTGCCCTCCGTGTAATCACAGCTGATCCCTCCTCAAGGCCATCTCTCGATCTCCTCACTGCCACTCGGTCTGTGTCCTCACAGCTCCTGTGTGTTGTCATTCTCTCTGTGTTCTAGCCAAGCAATTGCTATTTGTGCTTAGCTAGAGCACAGAGATCTTCCCCCTGCTGAGGCTGTCTGAACACTGAGTATTCAGCCTCGGGGACGCGCACAGGAGGTGGTGTGATGACCTCACAAAGGGTAAGCTTTAAACAGGGTTTTTTTTTTCTGAAGTTGAAGACGCCCCTCTTCTAGCCAGGAGCATAGCAACGGGACTGGTAAGCACCAGAAGAGAGGTCGCGGCAAAATCCCTTTAAAGTTAGGCTAGGTTATTTTTTGTTGTTAGAGATAAGTTATCAAGATTGGTTTATTGTGAACATTGTATGTAGAAAATTAATGACGCTGTTATACATGTCCACTACTATATATCTGTATGGATTGATTTTGTGTCAATAAAATGTTGTTTAAAAAAAAAAAAAATAGATGGCATCATGAGGAAAGAAGATTATGTGGCAAAATTGAAGGCAACATTTTAAAGGGACATCACCCAGGAAGAAAAGGGGGTTTGGGTCTCCTAAAAAGAATAGTTTTAAAATTGTGGGGGACCCCAAAAAAAAAGGACATTTTCAATTTTTTGTTTTCCCCCCCCCCCCCCCCCCCCTTTTTTCCCTGGGGGAGATAAAAAAGGGGAATTTATGACCCCCCCGGCTTTTTCAGTTCCCTCAGAAACCCTAAACCTGTAAACAATTCCCCCCCTGTTTGTTTTTTAAATGAGAAAAACCGGAGTGATGTCACCCACACAGGCCCAAGGGCTTGTCCGTGCTGAGGCATAAAAAGTTTTATTTATGAAAAAATAAACAGAACTGTAATTAGGGTTTTTTTTTGGGGGGATCAAAAAAACCCCTTCTGAGAGATTTTGAAAACCCTGTTTAGCTAATCTGATCTAATTAGAACCCTGAAAAAAAGGAAAGCGGATGAATTAGTCGGAACCAGGAAGTGACAGAGAAATTTCATTCATGCTTTCTGTGAAACTTGTAGGAAACCCAACCCCTTTAAAGTTTGGGGCGGAAATGGTTCTTCAAAATGGAAAAATGACCTGAAGCTACTGCCAAACTGGATACCAAAATCAATGGTTTGGAGTGGCCCCAACCCAAAACCCTGATCTCAAAAAACCTTTTTTTAAATTTATTGCCAAAACATGGAAAAAAGGGAGGGCAGAGCAAGGGGACCTCCAAAAACATGGCTCAGTTTTCACCAAATTCTGTTTAGGGGGAAAGGGCCAAAAAATTTCCCACCAACTATTGTGGAAAGCTTGTGGTAGGATCCAAAAGTTTGACCCAAATCCTACAGTTTAAGGCCCCGGTCCACCCGGCTATTTGCCCGGGGAATTGCGGGGGCGGATTTTTGCCCCGCCCAAATTTCCCGCCAGCCGTTTAAAAGGGGGGGGGCGGGGGGCCGGCAGCTCGCCGGCCCCATAGACTCTCATTAACAACGGCGTGGATACACGCCGTAAATAATTCACATGTCACTTTCTTTTCCTCCCCTTCTCCCCCGCGGCGTTATTCGCCGAGCGGGAAGGGAGAACGGAATCCCAAAGGTTTCTCTATGAGAACTGTTGATTACAGTAGTTAAACTGGGACAGTGATTGCAGGCTGTACTGCAGCGCAAATCCGGCGCGCAGTACGGCTCCAATCCGCGCCCAAATAAGCCGTGTGAACGAGGCCTAAGGGCAATACTACCAAATACTAATGAAATGTATGGAAACTTTTGACTTTGCAGAAAGTAATAAAAATGAATAAAAAAATCCTCTCATTATTCTGGCGTTTGGCAAAGATAAATAGTTTTGGTTCCTAATTGACCTAAGGTTTATTCTGATTTCATGTCAGATAGTGAGAACATGCATGTGTGTCTTTTTGTATGCAAAAAGGTGTCTATGGCAGGATGTAATGTGAGTAGTGACATGGCAGTTACAGAGGCCTTCCTTAGGCTTCCAGTTGCTATAGCAACCGCTTAGCACCCTGCAATTTGGTGAGGAGGTTGATCAGGTAAAGGAACAGTGGGCTGCACCATTCCTCATTCAATAAGAAGCTGTGGCACCTAAAGGGTTAAACAGCCCAGCTCGTAGACGTCTCTGATCCTGGCTGATAGCAGCGGGCATCAGCTGTAATAACCAGCCACCAACTGCTGCGTATGGAGCGGGCTCAGGGACCCGAATCTATCTGGAGAGTGGGCCCCCGAAAGTCTCTGTGCTCTAAGATGTTGGGGGCTTATTCTTATTTTTTGCCCACCGTGGCCAAATCACATTGGATTTTTACTTTGCGGACAGTCCTTTTAGCACTGTTATTTTAGTGACTTGTGTTATGTCCTGTTTGCATTTGGAGCCCAGGGATCACACACTGCTAGCTTTGGGATGCTACTGTCTCCTGCCTTGTAATACCATCTGCAATTTTACTGAAGTTATCGTCTCCTTTCCATCTCATGGTAATTACCAGAGCACAATGGCGCCACCTTAAGACAACCTCTAGAAGATATTTAGAGCCGTGACAGAGTCCGCAGTCAGAAGGCCTGGGCGGTGCAGAGCGACAGTTCATGAGTAGAGTTGATCTATTAATCGAGATCGGCAAAAATCCGATTTTTTTTCTTCAAGCCAAATCGGCTCGATCTCGATTTTTTTTCCCCCGAACTCGATTAATCGATCAACACTATTCATGAGGCTGAGGAGGCAGATGACCCATATAGCAGACGCCTAGTGTCATGAATGGCACTGCGGCCCGTAGTTCGGGCTGCGGATGCACTCGTGCCCCCACGTCTCTCCCTGCGCTTGGAGCGAGTGGCGCTGCGATCCGCATGTTGGGCCATGGACGCACTTGCTCCCCTGGGCGCATTCACTTACCTGGCCACGCTCCTGCTTCCTCGCATCTGTAAGCCGGCCGGTGCGCGCGTCCACGCTCCTTAGGGCGCGCGCGCCGGCTCACTCAGATTTAAAGGGCCAGCGTGCCGATAATTGGTTGATTGCCGGCCGCTGACCCTATATAATGGCTCACACTCGGTATGCCTCTGCCGAATCCGATATGGGCCCGTACCATGTGAGGAAGCCTTTCTGAAGTCCGGTTTGCCTTTCCCCGTGTACCAATTCCGTCGCCTCACTCGTTACTCGGACACGAATCTTCTCTCTGCCTCCCTGACCTTCTGGCCTGACCCCGAACTACGAGATTGTCTACCGTTTCTGTACTGCATCGCATCTCGGCTGCCTCCACAAGCAAGTCACATCAGGGGTAGCGACCTGGTGAAATCCCGCCGTGGCAAGTCCATTCCGCTTTATGGCGGGCTCTGGTGAATACCGGGACCCACTTAGACTCCGTTCCCTGGTGTGGCCTATACCATCGCTTGCGGCGGTCCAGTGGAACCACTACTCCGGTTCGTTACACCTAGAACTAATTTGGTCTGCAAGAC
Organism: Phyllomedusa bahiana; assembly: GCA_025379985.1. Lineage (NCBI taxonomy): Eukaryota > Metazoa > Chordata > Amphibia > Anura > Hylidae > Phyllomedusa > Phyllomedusa bahiana. Next base: position 32,590 of record JAODAL010029631.1, read on the forward strand.
AAGTATTCTCAAGGGTAGATACCCTGTAGGAGGCCAGATTCCAGAGGAAAAATGGGTCCCAGAAGCTTAAAGGGGTTCTCCAAAAAAAAGAAATACATAAACTAGATGTCATAATGAAAAAAATCCTTAAATACCTTTAAAGGACTGAAAAGAACCTAATGACCAGCTAAATGTTGTAGTTTTGCCTCCTTGCGTTTGAACGGTCATAACTTTTTTTTTTTTTTAAGGTTTAAAGCAGTTTTTATGGGGGCTTGTTTTTTTTGTGGGGGAAGTTTTTTTTTGGTGTAAGTTTAAGTTACAATAAACTACCTTTCAAGGGGAAATTTTTTTTTTATTTTTTTTATTTTATTTTTTTTTTTAACCAAAACCCTTCACATTTTACCTTCAATAACTTGTTTTGATTAATTCTACCCGGGTTTTTAGGTTGGTAAAATACCCTAATTTTGTTTTTGTTTTGGGTTTTTTTTTTTTTGTGTGTAAAGTAAAATGGGAAAAACCTTTTTTTTTATTAAAAAATATTTTTTTTATCTTGTTTATTTGTTTTTTTTTACATTTTTTTTTTTTCTTTTTTTTTTCTTTTGGAGGGATAACTATTTTTCACTTTTTTTTTTTTTTTTTTTTTTACACTTTAGGAATGTAATAGCCCAATTCATATGTGTATGTAATACTGGGCAAATTAAAAATCTGTGCATTCAAAACACAGGGATCAACAGGTGTCACGGGTTTCCCCTGCGAACCTCGGGGGCCCCGGGTCCCCCGGCCCCCTTTTCACTGCGCGAGCGGCCCAAAAGCCCGCCCGCGATGTTTAGCCGGGCCCCGTTTCCCCGCCCACCTTTCCCCGGGCCCCGCTCCGCTGCCCCCTTTTTTCCCGTTTTTCCCTGGGAAAAAACCCCCCCCCCGCCCCCCCCCTTGGGCGCGGGGGGCTTTGGGTTTGGTTTAAATTTTTTTAAGGGGCCCGCGCACCGGGAATTTGGGGGTTTTTTTGGGCCGGGCGCGCCCTTATTTTAAACCTCCCCTTTCCGAATCCCTTTTGCCGGATCTTTTGTGCCATTTGCCTATAAAGAAAGCTTTCCCTTTAGCCTCGTCTGTCTTTAAACCGGTGTAAACCCTAAACCCTTTATAGCTTTTTCCCTTTCCCCCGACCACGAAAACCCTGCCGCTGTCCCACCTTCCCCGCCTGCCCTCCGACTACGTCTAGCATTCTAAACCCCCGCTTAAACCCCTTGGGGGTGCCACAGCAACAAGTCCCCGCCATGATAATCTCACTGGGAAAATTTTTTTAGATCGGTCTCTGGGGTTTCCCAACCCGTCGGGCCCCGAGATGGATCCCAAAAAGGCGGCTTTAATAAAGGGTTAAAAAAGGCGGTAACCAGCCCTAGAGGTAGAAAAAGTTAAACCGGGCCCATTTTGGGAAAAAATTTTGATTTGGGGACCCTGCTCTTTGAAAAAGGGTGAATTGCGTTACCTGCTGATCAAGGGACGTAAATAACAAGATGGCTCCATAGCTGCTACTTGATTTTTTTTACAAGGTGGACAACTGTTTTAACAGCCCCCTTTAGGCTGGATTCCCGCTATGTTAGTGACTACGATCAAGGTAGCCATCAGGATACCATGAAAAGAAATACCCAGGTGGATCCTACAAAAGTAGTCACTAATATATTGTGAACCCAGCCTTACCTACACATTCTGAACATGCACTGCTCACAAAAATTAGGGACATTTAGCTTTTGGTTGAAATTTCAGCACTAACATTAAATTTTGTAAAGTTTTTTTTTTTTATTGAACTAAATGAGACCATTTTCTTATCTCTACAATGCACATTTCCAAGTGTTCAATGGCTCAGGACTTTCTGCACATCTTGCTGATCTCTAACAATGAGATTAATGGCAAAATTCACAACAGGTGTTTGATCTCTGAATCACCCCAATATATTTAGGGGATCAATTTGAATTGGGATATAAACAGTCCTCCTCATCCTGCTGTTCACATTTTAGCACCATAAGACCAAGACAACACCTTACAATTGATCAATAGTACCTCGGCATTGCGAGGCTACGAGCACGATGCTATCAGACGGAAGTGGCCACTGAGCTTAGAGTATCACGTAGTGTCACCAGCAGGTTGTAACAGAGATAAAGAGAGACTGAAAGAGTCACAGAAATGCAAAGAAGTGGATGTCCTCTGGCTCCATCACACACTGATGACCATATGTAGAAAAGAAAAAAAAGAGAAAAAGGGGGCGCACAATCATGAAATATGTTAAAACAATATAAGGGGTGGGAGTAGAAAATTCACTCACCGAGTAAGGTGTTGTGCATAATTATAGAGGGCCCCAACGCTCATAAAGCACCTAGAGGTTTTTGCACTCCCTTTAACACGGCAAGCCCGCGTTTCCTTCATGGCTGTGGTTTCCTCTAAACGGATACAACTAGGACAAAATGGCGGATCCCGGGCACGTGGAATCAAGGACGCCAGAGTGTGGCGAATAAAGCGTTTATGTCTAAAAAAGGCAAAGGGTTTATCCTTCGCTTGATTAAAACAAACTTAAAAGTCTAACCCCTTCGCCCTTCTTCACAGCCTCATCAGAGGCAGTATGATATCTAAAAAATGTCTCAGTTTTTATGCAATCAATTCAAGGAACAATGGAGTTCGATTGGCAGGAAGAACTGTAATCGTCTTTCCACTATGTTTGATGTAACTTGATTAACAGTTCTTCCTGCCAATCCAACTCCATTGTGATGGAGTCAAAGGACGTCCACTTCTTTGTCTTTCTGTGACTCTTCCAGTCTCTCTGTAGCAACCTGCTGATTTCACACTGTGACACTCTAACCTCAGTGGCCACTTCCATGTGACAGCATCCTTCTTGAAGCCTCACAATGATGAGATACTGCTGTCTGCTGATCAATTGTAAGGTGTTGTCTTTGTGTCCTGATGTCAGAATGTGAACATGAGGAGGACTGTTTAAATCCCAGTCCAAATTGATCCCCTAAATTTACTGAGCGAGATTCAGAGATCAAACACCTGTTGTGAATTTTGCCATTAAAGGGGTTGTCTCGCTACATTGATTCCTCTTACCTCAGTCCTGTTTTCTTAGTTTTGCTTTGAATTCAGGGGCGTGTTTACTGGCTTCTACTAGGCTGCAGTAAGGCCAGGTCTGTACTATAGCAACCAGTGCTGGCAAGCCTATCAGGGTAGAGCAAACAGGTCTGTAGCTATAGTGACCTGAGGAGCTGAAGCAGCCCATAGAAGAGGGGAAATCTCAGAATAGGTAGGACACTGTTAATGGACTCATATTGCAAAGTGCCTCTTTTTTGCAAGATCTTTAACATAAAAAGCAATCCTTTTAGTGAGACAACCCCTTTAAAGGGGTTTTGCCACGAAGTGAGTTGCTTACCGCTTATCTGGCTCAGGAGAAAAGATAAACAAGTCATGAACGGCTGCAGGGGTGAGAAGGAGGGGGTGAGCAGAGAGTGAGAAAGAAGGGAGCGTCTGCAATGTATGTTTACTCAAATAATAACATTACAACCAGTGGATTGTCTATACAGCCGAAAGCTTCATACACTGCACTTTCTCCACAGTCCCTTGCAAGCTCCTTCATGTTCCCTGTCATCAGATAAGAAGTGCAAACACGCAAGTGCGGCCAGATCAGCTCCTGTCAGTGTACTGGTCGGTTTAATGTAAAGTTTCAGGAAACTAAGGGGGACTGAGAAATGCTGTAGTTCTTACAGGCTTCACTTTTTGTAATCACATATATTTAGAAAAGTGATTAAATACCCATTTTAGAGGATCCTATGTCAACATTACATCGTGGCAAAACCCCTTTAAGCCCCTTGTTAGAGATCAGCAAGTTGTGCAAAAAGCACTGAAACATTGACCTGTTAGACATGTGCATCTAAAGTTAGAGATTGTCTTATTTAGTTCCTTTAAAAAATGTTCAAGAAATGTTATGTTCATCCTGAAAATTCAACCAAAATAAAATATCCCTCACATTTTGTGAGTAATGTGTATTATGACATTTTTATTTGTGAACCATTTTAATCAATATGTTAACATATAAATTGGTGGAAATTCCTTGTTAGGGTATGAGCACAGAGTCATGAGCAGTATGAGCACACAATCCTCGTGTGAAAAACGGCCCAATTCCAATGAGGATTTGAAGAGGATTTTAAGCGCGGTTTTTGGACAAGTATTTGATGAGGATTTTCAGTGGATTTTTGCCAGAAACACCATAGCATAGCCAGGTGGTTTTTAGGTGCAGATCCTTGTCCATCAAAAGCATCCACTACGCACCAGACTTTGCGTGACGTGTTTCGGAAGCTTTTTTTATGCTCTCCATTGAGTCCTATGAACACTTTAAAGGGGTTGTCTCACTACATTGATTCATCTTACCTCAGTCCCGTTTTCTTGGTTTCATTTTGAATTCAGGGGCGTGTTTACTGGATTCTACTAGGCTGCAGTAGAAGCCAGGTCTGTAACTATAGCAACCAGTGCAGGCAGCCTATCAGGAGAGAGGGAACAGGTCTGTAGCTATAGCAACCAGTGCTCACAGCCTATCATGAGATATAGAACAGGTCTGTAGCTATAGCAACCTGAGGACTGTCACCCCTACAAGAGGGATATCTGGAAAAAGGAGACATTGTTTAGGGACAAAATTTTGAAAATACTTTTTTGAAAGATTTTAACCCCCCTTCCCGACATAGGCTAGCAAACCCCTAGGGGGGAAGGATTTTCCCGCTAATGGACATATGCATACCCCTGGGACGCAACAAGGGACCCACGGTAAATAACCGCGGGCCGCATGCCACACCCGGGCCCGGGTGATTACCGCTTCTTCCCGGCACTTCAGGGCTGCGATAAAAAGCCCAGGCGGGAGGGTGAGCTCCCCCTGCCTGCTCCCCGTCGGCTGCCGCACGTAGGGGGCACCGATCCCCTGCTGTTTGATCCCGGGGGAAGGAACGGCACTCCGGGGGTCATCGTGATGCCCACCATGCCTGCAATGCATGTGGGCAGGGGGACAGCGTTGCAAGGGGGCGACCATACACAGTACAGTACTGGGCACGGCCCTGCCTTCTAACAACAATCTGGAATTGCGGTTAAAGAAAAAGAAAAAAAAAAGTAAAAAAATAAATGTCAAAAGGAAAAAAAGGGGTAAACACAAACAAAAAAAAAAAAAAAATACTACACCGCCCTTTTCCCCTTTTACAAACGCAATCGTCCAAAAAAGATAAAAAATAAATAAATACCCATTTTTGGGTATCCCCCGGGTGCTAACGACCCCCCTATAAATCTGTCACGTTAATTAACCCGCGGTGAACGCCGAAAAAAACAAAAACATCACAGATTGCAAATTTTTTACATCCCTGCAGCACATAAAATGGAATAAAAAAGCGATCAAAAACTCAATAAACGCCAAAGTTGACCAATTAAAACTAGTTCATCCCCAAAAAAAAGTCCTTACCCCTTCTGATACGAAGAATAAAAAAGTTAGGGCCTCAGAAGACAGCGATGCATAAATTTATTTAACACAATAAAAACACTTTTTTTTTTTTTAAAAGTGCTTCAAAATTTTAAAAAACTATAAAATGGGGTACGCCGAATCGATCGACCCAGAAGTAAAGAAAAGGGATGGAACTGAAAAAAACGTGAGCGCTGTTTAAAATAAAAATAAAAAACACATGGGATTGCGTATTTTTTTCCCCCTGCCTTCCAAAAAAGGGTTTAAAACTGATCAAAAAGCTTGTCCCCCCAAAAAAAGAAACAATAAAAACGTAAACTTTCCCCCAAAAAAACAACCCCCTACACAGCCCGTAACAGAAAAAAAAAAAAAGTTATGGCCTCAACTATGGGATGCAAAAAACGTGTTTTCCCTTTTTGAAAAAAGTTTTTTTAAAATTGTGTAAAAGCAAAAACTAAAAAAATATACAAAGGGTATCATGTAACGTACGCCCTGCGAGAAATACTAGTATTAGTTATACGCAGGTACCGCGTTAAAAAATAAAAATACACCGGGAATGCTGTATTTTGTTCAAATGCCTCAAAAAACCTTAAAAATAGATAAAAAGCGATATGCCCCCAAAAAAATGGACTAATAAAAGGGTCAACTCTCCCACAAAAAACAAGCCCAAATCAGCTCCGTATACAGAAAACTGAAAACTTTATGGCTATCAGAACGGGACAACAAAAAAACACAATTTTTTAAGACCTATTCTTGGGTAAAAGTAATAAAAAATAAAAAAACATATAAATCTATTCATTGAATTGTACCACCCCCATATTAAAGAAATCCTGTCATTTAAAACGCACTCGAACGCTGTAAAATTGAAGCCCAAAAAACAATGGCGGAATTACTTTTTCCCCCCTCTTTCAACCCAATGAAAAAAACCAAAACTTTTGAACACCTGTACCCAAAATGTACAATACACCCCAAGGGAATCATGGGGCGTGCTAACCCAAAAGGGAAAGCTTCTGAAGTTTCACCTGTTCGGGGATTTGGGGGGTTTTTGTAAATGCAAAATGGCCCCACCAAAATCTGCTTCCAAAAGCCAAATAGCCACCCTCCCTTGTACCCCCTGCCATGCGCCAAACAGCGTTTAAAAACCCCACATTACAGTACCCGAACTTGGAAAAATTGCGAAACAATTTTTGGGGGTGCTTTTTTTTTTACCGGATCCCTTGAAAAATTTAAACTTTTTCACAAAAATTGCAGATTTTTGGGGAAAAAATTTTTTTTTTTCATTTTCCAGCCAAAACGAAAAAAAATGTTGTGCACACCTTGGGGTCGAAAACTCCTACCCCCCCGGAAAAATTTCCTTTAAGGGGTGTAGTTTCCAAATAGGGGTTTTTTTTAGGGGAGATTATTAATTTTAGCACCTGGGGTGTCTGCAAACCTGAAATGGCCCCTAAAAAAACGTAAAAAAATTTAACCCCAAGCCCCGGGGGGTGCCCCGGATTCTGGGGCTTGGGGTTTTCCCAAATAATCACTGGGGCCACTATGGGACTTCTTAAACGGCAGAACGGGGGAATAATATAAGTTGCATTTCCTGATCACTTTTACTTATTCTTGTAATAATGATAAAAATTGAAAATTGCAAAAAAAAAGTGAAATTTTGAAATTTCACTTTCCCCTATGCTTTAATTCCTTAAACACCTAATGGGTTAAAAACTTCCCCCCAAAGCGGGTTTTAATACTTTAAGGGGGGTTTTTTCTTTGATGGGGCAATTTTGTGGTATCAACATACAGGTCAACAAAGTCACGTTAAACGGACTGGCCCAACAAAAATATTTCAAATTTTTTTTGAAAATTTTCTCTAAATTTCTAAGCCCCCTAATGTTTTAAAAAAAAAAAAAAAGACATTTAAAAAAAAAGATGCCAAACCAGCAACATATGGGAGAACTATTATAAACTATTTTGATGGGGAAAACCCATCTGTCTTTCATCAGAAATTTTTGAAGTTTAAAATTGTAAATTTTTTAAATTTTTCACGATTTTTTTACATTTTTTTTACAAAAAACAACATTTTTTGGACCAAAATTTCTTACTATCTGAAGCCAATTTGCTCGAGCAAAAAAATTTCTGAATCACAGGTAGTTTTAAAGTGTCAAAAAAATTATTCTCACAAAAGGACACATGAAGATTTCAAAAATGGGGGTCTTCAGAAGGGCCAAAACTGGCTCCGGGGCGGTAAGGGTTTTAAAGGGGTTGTCTTGCTACAAGATTGGCGCGTTTATGTTAAAGACTTGCAAAAACAAGTCACTTTTCAATAAATTTTTCCAATAACAGTGTCCTACATATTTCCCGATACCCCTCTGAGGGGTCATCACTCCCCAGGTCCATAGCAAACCTGTTTGATTTATCCTGATAGGCTGCCACACTGGTTGCTATCGCTCAGACCTTTTGATCATCCCGAAGGCTGCCAGATGGTTGCTATAGCTTTCGACCGGCTTCTACTGCAGCCTAGTGGAATCCAGAAACACGGGGCCCCCGATTTCAAATAAAAAAAAGAAAAAAGGGGGGAAGAAGATGATCAAAAAATGAGACCCCCTTTAACAAAAAAAGCAATCCTGAGTGAACAGCCCCTTTAATGCAGAAAAGCCCGAGAAATGACATCACTTATTTTTCCCGCCACCACAAATCAAAAAAAAGCGATTCAATCACACTCTAACACAAGCGGATTTTTACAAGGAACAAGGAGACTTTTTTTTACTTTGTTTTGACCCTTTTGAGGGGCATCAATAAGCTCAACCCTGGGGCCACATGTATGAAAACTGCTAAAACTCTGTTGCCCATGGCAAACCCAATCTGGCTCATAGCAACCAAACAGAGCGCCCCTCTCATTTTTTTAACTTATATAAAAAAGAAAGGGGCTCTCGAATTTTGTTGCTAGGGGAACAGAGTGTTTAGACCTAGACCCTTTATACTGTTTTCCCTTTTTTTCAGAAGCTCTTCCTGTTTTAAAAATAGCCCGGTCTTCCGGGTCGTCATTTACGAACGGGCGCAGAAACGTCACGCAGCGCCCCCGGACACAGTCCTTCCAGTCAGTGGTTTACTGGCACGTACTTCCGGGACGTAAAACGAACGCAAGCAGTGACCACATTTGAAAAACAAATGCCGGGTCTGATTGGAGGCGGCTCAGCCATCAGGGCGCGGGGGTCCGTCCCAAGGGGCAGAAGCTTCCTCTAGTTTTGAATCTTTGGGGTGCGGGAGCCGCGACGGAGGTCGGTGTCGGGGATCCGGGGGGGTGCACATCGGGCGGGCGGTTTTCCCCCAGTGTGACCCTGTGTGGGGTGTCACCTGTACTCAGGGCATCCTAAGACTCACTTTTGGTCACTGCTGGCTGCCTCCTCCCCCCCGTCCTCAACCTATCCTCAGCCTTCTCTTTGTGCTTCTTTCAGGTTAATTTTGGCAGGGGGGGTTTCCCGGGCTACAGAGTTTTTTGGATTTCAAATGTGGGTTTGATTTCTCCTGCGCGCTCATTGGTGTTAGATCTGACAGGGGTCAGCTGATCCTCCTGGGAAAAATATGATTGGGGCCTATTTATCCTGCTGTATTTCGGGGGTGCTGTTGGTGGGTGTCAATTTATGATAAGGCCTCCACATACCATAGGCCCCGCCACTGATTCCCCTTGACAGGGATCCCCCCAAACTTCGGGCCCTCCACTGTTGGGAAACACAACTCCCATCATTCCCCTTTATGAGATAGAAATGCATATGGTTTGTATTTTTCCCAAAAGCTGGGGGGCTGCAGTTTAGGATGCCTGCTCATGATGTCCTAATAGGATACAAGGTTTGGGGTAACACGGGGAATTGGGGTGAAAAGCGCCTTTTATGCAGCCTTTTTTATGAGGTTTTTCCAGCACGGTTTTTTCTTTCTGAAATCCCCCAAAAAATGTACCAGCAGCAGGGCGTGGAGTCCGGTGCCTAAAATTTTTCAGGAGTCGGTCATCATTAAAATGTGACCAATAATATATTTATGTTCTATCCAAATAGCTTGTTATTTTATCATAAGGTGAAAACACCGATGTTACCATTTTACTACAGTAAAGTTACACTTAAACAGCGCCCCAGTATGAGGGGGTGGGAGTTATGTTAGGGAAATTGCTTTTTTACTTACTGCCTGATAAATGCCCACAGGTTCTGTGCACAGACTTTTTTTTGGTAAGGGGCCTTCCCGACACTCCATTCTTTCGTATATCTGTGCAGATTTGTATCCAAATATACCCGGGGCCCGGGTTGTGGGGTCGGGAAGCCAAGGGCCCGATACTCTTTAATTTCCCAAACCTCCGACTCCCTCAAACACGGCGCGCATGTTTAAGTGATAACTTTACTGTAGTAAAAATGGTAACATCAGGCTGTTTATCACCTTATGATACAATAATCAAGCAATTTAGGCAGAACAGACACTGACAAGCAAAAGGGTAACAATGTTTGATCTTTTGAACACTTTTTGGGTAAGTTTAAGAATAAACTGTATCCAAGTCCAATCTGCACCAACATTGGTAATTTATAGAAGAGACCGGGGATCAGATTTTGGTCAAGATTCAGAGCCCAGAAGGATTCAGGCAGTATTGAAAATCAAAGGTGGATTTCCCAAATACTAACAAAAATAATAGAAATAACATTTAGATTTTTAGGAGCAAAACAGTAACAATGCAGTTACAGGGAAAAATCTGCAGAACTAAGCAGATGCTAAAACTCTCAATCACATTTATGTATAATATGGGTCAGATGACTGTATAAAAAATTACAGTAGACTCATGTAACAAAACTGTAGTGGATGCTGAGATATGGAGCCGAAAGTTATAAAGTTGAAAAACATTGTTTTCCAATTTTTGCTTGTCAGTGTAAAATATATTTATTGGCTATGACTTTAGAACACAAAACTGTTAATATGGAAAACACTGCAGGAACATTTGTGGAGTCTCTGAATTTGTTCTGAGAAATAGTATTGCCTCCATCAGATCCTGCGTACATGACCTCACATCTGATCTCATTATTTCCAGGCTAAAGAATGGCCTCTCTACACTAACTTAGGTTGGGGGCAAAGCGGTGACCACAGGGGGCAACCCTCTCTAACAATGCAGGGTATAAAAGGAATTGCCTCAGCCCAAGTCGTTTTGATGAATGGTTGAAGTCTCTACTTCTTTGAAAGCAGGTGAAACATTTTGCTGAAATCTGTTTTTCCTTGGGAGCAGAATCTTTCCCCTGGGCAGCACTTTGCCTGCTCCATGTCATCAATTACAAATCCTCATGTGATGAGGCTGAAGATATGGGAGCAGTAGCACTGGCCGGACCCAATTCCTCCTGCTCTTTGCATCGAACGAACTGGACCAACTTATTATATATTTTGGGAGTCGGAGTCAGTCCCTTTTATGACGACTCCGACTCCTGCAAAATAAGCACCGACTCCACGACTCCGTCTCCACAGCCCTGCTGCAGTGCACCCAAAGAGAACAACAGAGCTAATGTAGTCTAATCGGTCTATGTTCTGAGTATGCACGCCATCTGTACTGGGCCCAATACTGTAGTCCACCACAGAAAGTATGTACATTCAGAAAATGGAGTAAACATGGACTAAATAACACTACATTTGATCTGTTCTCTATGGCTGCGCCACGGTACAGGTCAAGACACTGGTTTAGCACGGATGCCATGAATGAAGTGCAAAGTACCGTGTGAACATGCACATACAAGACTTGTGCATGGAATTCACTGGGCGTCATACGACGGCCGCAGCAACCTGACCACCCTGGGGCAGATCAATGTCTCCACGTCAAACCTGAAGATTGAGGCAGAAAGTAACCCTGGAGGGGCACCTAAAGACGTTTCCTTGTATACAGCAGCCAGCCAGCCCTTTTGCAGGTCTGCAGTTTGAGAATTGGTTGTGGGTCGGCTGATTACAAGGGCTTGCCTCTGTGGACAATTCCTACTTGTTAAAAGAGGTCTCGACCACAAGTTGGTCAGAGTGTGTCCCGTGATGCAACGCCCAGCAATTAGCTGTCATTTGTAGGGAAATCTGGTGGTAAATCTCCCTGCAGTTCCCCCACCAGAGAAATTAGGCATTGCACAGTAACCATTCACATCAATGGGCTTTCTGTGTAAAGCAAGACAGACCAGGTACTCCAGAGCCAAGAACACTATATAATCGCCCTCCAGTCTCCCTAGATGATGAGAAACCCTCTCTGTTAACTTGGAATTTTTACAGTAAGTTATATGAAAATGGGCTTGCTAAAGTGGAGAAATCCTTTAAATTGCAATGGTACTTTGGGTGTTTTCCTATAAAAGTGCATGTACACAGGCTTGATTTTCTGCAGAAATATTCCACAAAAAATTTGCAGGTAAAATCGCACGTAAAAATCTGCAATAGATCGTGTGGACTTTGGTGCAGATTTTACCCCATTCAATTTAATAGGGAAAAATCTGCAATAAAAAATGCACAGCGTAAGTCAATATCCACATAGAAAGCTCCTGCCACGTCGACTTGAGATTCGGGATATCCCATCATAGGACTGATGTGGTAAGGCACGTATATGTTCTGTTAGCAGGCTAAAACGATAGTCCGAGGCAGGGATGTGGAGTCGGTGCCTATTTTGCAGGAGTCGTCATAAAATGGACCAACCCCCAAAATATATAATTAGTTGGTCCAGTTAGTTCAGTGCAAAGAGCAAGAGGAGTTGGGTCCAGCCAGAGCTACTGCTCCCATATCTTCAGCCTCATCACATGAGGAGTGTAATTGATAACATGGAGCAGGCAAAGTGCTGCCCCAGGGGGAAAGATTCCGCTCCCAGGGCAAACAGATTTCAGCAAAATGTTTCACCTGCTTTCAAAGAAGTAGAAGAGTTCAACCATTCATCAAAACTGACTGTGCTGAGGCAATTCCTTTATAAACCCCGACATTATTAGAGATGTTGCCCCTGTGGTCATCGCTTTGCCCCCAACCCAAGTTAGTGTAGAGAGGCCGTTCTTTTGCCTGGAAATAATGAGATCAGATGTGAGGTCATGTATTGGGGGCAATACTATTTTTTCAGAACAAATTCAGAGACTCCACAAAATGTTCCTGGCAGCGTTTTTGGGATATTTACAATTCTTTTGTGTTCTAAAGTCATGTCCAAAAAATATATTTTTAAAACGAAAAGAAAAATGGGAACAATGTTTTGAACTTGTTAAATTTCAGGCTCCATATCTCACCATCCACTACAGCTTTGGTACATGAGGCTACTGTAATTTTATATACAGTCATCTTACCTATCTTACACATAAATTTGACTTGCAAGTATTTTAGCATCTGCTTAGTTCTCAGATTCTTCCTGTAACTGCATTGTTACTGTTTTGCTCCTAAAATCAAAATGTTTAATTTTTATTATTTTTTTGTTTTTGGGGAAAATCACCTTAGGTTTCACTCTGCCTAACCCTTTTCTGGCTCTGAATCAATTCAAGCATATCTTGCCCAAAAAACTGGTCCCAGGTTCTTTACACATCCCAATTTTGGTGCAGACGGACTTGGAACAAATACAGTTTTTTTCTCAACTCAAAACCACAAGTTTCAAAAATCAAAACATTGTTACCCTTTTGCTTGTCATTCGTTGAACCTAAATAGCTTGATTATTGTATCATCAGGTGATAAACAGCCGGATGTTACCAATTTATTACAGTAAAGTTATCACTTAAACATGCGCCATGTATGAGGCAATTGGAGGTTTGGGAAATTGAGGAGTTGGGGTTTTGGCTTGCCGACTCCACAGCCCTGGTCGAGGGGGGGGGGTGCGGAGCAGGTGAAAGCTGCAATCGAAAGGAGCGAGGCAGTCCAAAGCAGCAAACGCGGGGAGGGTGGGGGACAGCCTAAAGCGGCGTTCCTGATGGTGGGCAGGGCACGCTAAAGTTGCTGTCATGAGGGTGTGTGGCGCAAGCTAAAGCAGTGGTCACAGGGGCTGATAACTTTCTGGACTTCTCTTCCAAAGGGGCATCAAAAGCTGACTAGTTGTGCTGTTCATCATGAAATGGGACCCCAGGCTGAGGGGCTCTCTAGGGAACCCCATCATGTCTGATATTGCATCTCATCCTCATTCACACATGAAATGGACAATTTTTTTAAAATAAAAAATGAAAACTTTAAATGTTTTCTCTATTTTAGGTAACTAAACCAAAATGGACGTTCGCTCTCAGTTTGCTGGCCGATATAAAAAAGACCTGAGCGTCGACAACTTACGAGCCAAAGTCGCCCGACGTAAATCCGTAACGCAGAAGGAGAACCGGCATAAGGAGTTCAGGAAAAGCAGGGGCCCGGGCGCTGGCAAGTCAATGTGTCTCTTTTAGGGGCGGGCCCTGATGCCGGAGAGGGGAACAGCCCTCCCTTGTAAAGGAACATGAAAGTAAGCCGGGAAAAAGGGGCATTTATGTTACTGATCTGCACCATATGGGTTAAAGGGGTTTTCTGGGAATATCTTTTTATTTGTTATAGGGCTCACAACTGTATTAGATTAAACTTTGTAATTCATACTTATTAAAAATTATAGGCACAAAGCCCTGTCCTCCCATCTACTCTATCCCCCACAAACTATGTGACATCCATTGTTCACATGGCCTCACTGAATGTTACATCACAATCCATGGGTGTGCTTTGAAACCAGGCTCAGCTCAGGAACACTCCCCTTTAGTGGGCATAGCCTGAGAGCGATCTGGCTGCATTAACTTTTCCACCGTAATTTTTAAAATGAATAGAATAGTAAATTTCAGGGGAGGGGAATTGTTTGTTTATCCCTTGATTCCTGCGGCAGACTTGCTAACAGTAATGGGAGCAGAGGACAGCATTTAGAAGTGGGGGGTTTTTTTCTGCTGTCATAAAAGAGACTGCAGTCTCTCCCGTTTTATACTGACTCATGAGCCTATTATGACACAACACAGAGCTTGGGTGGATTATAAACGTCAGCACATAGACCCTACAGTGAAACTGGGAGGAAAATTGCAAAGCGTCTGGAGTTGTGGAAAGATGCTGGAAGCTACTGACAGTCTTGTAATATCTTTTGTAGTCCACAACATCAATAAGGGGACAAACGGCTTTCAGTTGTTACTATAAGTAACCACATTTGAGTTTTAACCCCCTTTCCACAATATCATATGGGACAGTTCTATTTTCCAAAAAAGCTATGGAAGGGCTGCCTGAGCCTGCTTCTTTGGGGGGCGGGGGCTGGCTGATTAGTGACACTGTTCTCCCTGATTTGAATCCCAGTCCCCGGGTGTGCACGACTGCTCTTGGGAAAGGGGGTGTTAAAAAAAGTGCAGCTGCACACTGGGACCCACAAAACCCTTTCAAAAAAAGGGAGCACACTTTTGGCATTGCTGCCAATAGGGAACACGACCGCCTGTCATCAAGACATGGGCGGTCATTGAAGGGGTTTCTCATCTCACCCGTTTCAACAAAGCGCAGTAGTAAAATTTGTGTCTTTTGTCTGAAAGACAGGGAACAAACAAGCTCCAGGCCCGGCATTTTTTTCCGCGACCTGTGTGAACCATACGCACTCACTGCTATCAAATAAGACACACACCGAGGGGGCACAAAAAAACAGGTCGGCACTAGAGAAACCAGAAAACTCGCAGAAAGTGCTAAAATCATTTTTAGCTCCTCAACAAACAAAAAAATTTGCAATATATTGTCTTCATTTAAGGGTTTTCCTACACATTGAAGGCTAATCTTTGTATAGACAACCCCTTTAAGGGGCCAAAATGACTGGACCTTTTTTTGGGTACAATATAAAAACACAAAAAAAAAATGAGATTTTAATTACCAAAAAACACAGCAACAACCAACTCATGCTAAAAAGGTGAACGAAAAGAACCCTAAAGAGGCAACACTGGTCCCTATGCTACTTGGAAAGAAAAACAGTGCAGCTGATTGCTGGCATACTCACATCCCCCCACCACTAGGGAAAAATTAGCCGCACTTTAAATTGATCATATTTTTGCTTTTGGCAATCCCCATGTATTACACTGTGGTTTTTTGGGCTACGGGTTAAACGGTATCAATTTAAGTGCAGTCTAATTTTTTCCCCTAGTGGTGGGGGTAATTGGACCTTCCCAGAAATGGGTTGCCCTGTTTATTTTCTAAAGTACATGGGGGCCATGTTGCCCTTTAATGGTTCCCCATTTTCATCCACCCTTGAGCTGTGAGTCGCCTTGTTTCTGTGTCTTTTGTACAATATACATGAATACATTTGCCGGGGCGGGGGAGTATGAACTTATGCCCCTGAATTAATCACACATACTCTTTTAATTTGTATGCAAAAAAGGGAAAATTTTATAAGGTAAGTTCCTTTTTAATGATTTATAACTTATTGAAAAAAAATTTTGAATTTTTAGTTTCACACGTTTTGATCAAAAAATCTTAAGCCCCCAAGCTTAAGCTTTTTTTTATAAAAAACGTGTGAACTAAGAACCCTAAAATTTTTTTTCATGTTTTGTAGAAAGCATAAATGCTTTTTTTAAGTTTCCATGTATTGTAAGCCCTAAACTTATTGCTCACACTAATGTTTTTTTTCAGTGACGTTAATTTTTACGTAATACCCCAAAAACCGGTGTATATTCAGTTTGGGGGCTCTCTGTCATGGTGTTATCCAGCATTCCCAAAACCGGGCCCTCCCTGTTGGGAAACTACAACCCCATCAGCCCACAATTTTAGATTTTATAAAGCATGATGGGAGTTGTAGTTTCCCAAAACATAGGGCCCCAGTCGGAAATCCTGGTGTTGCACTGGGTTTTCCCACTTGCATGGCTAGTCTGCCAACGAATCAAAGAAATCTCTGACTGCACCAAAGGGGAAAACGAAATCCTGGTCATTACAGATCAATCTCACCAGAAGCCGGGGACTTTTTTCCTAACCCCCATAGCAGTCAATAGCTCTGTTTTTTTTTTATATTGGGGTCCCCTGTTTTCCCCCCTTTCAATGGGGGTATTCTATTTTTTTTAGGCGATTCATTGCTTGCATTTACCCTTTTGTCCCCTAATAAATAATCAAGGTAGAACTAGGGGGCAATCATCAAAGAAGAGCGGCGTGCCATGCTCAGCGCTTCAAAGAGGAAAGCAGCTTAGAAAGAAGGAGCAGCGCGAGAAACCCAAAAAGGGCATTTTTTAGATTTGGGGATCTACAAGCCGAAATGCCACTTACCCCTTTCCCCTCACCAGCAAAAAACGGCTGCAAAGGTCAAACAAAAAGAGAAGGTAATGCCCAGCACAGCGCCCCGGGTTTCCTGTTTACCCTTTGCATGATAAAAACCCAACCGACCCCCAGCGCTCCTTCCCAACCCTATTATCACAAAAGCTCATTTTCTCTCCTCTATCTTAACCCTATATATCAAAGCTCAGTCCTCTCACCTATCATAAACCCTTATATCACAGAGCCACTTCTCTCCTCTTCATAAACCCCTATACAAGAGTTTTCCGTTTCTTTTTCCTCATCATATAACCCTAAAATTTCAAGACTCAGCTCCTCTCCTCTATCATATACCCTATAATACAGAGCTCAGCTTCTCTCCCCCTGTCCAAAACCCTATAGTCACAGGCTCACTCCTCTCCTCTATCATAAAAACCCTATTTTTCCCAAGCTCCCTCCTCTCCTAAAACATTAACCCTAAATATTACAGACCTCGTTTCTCCCCTGTCCAAAAACCCTATATATCACAGACTCAGCTCCTCCCCCTTATCACATAACCCTATATATCACAGAGCTCAGCTCCTCCCCCTCTATCATATAACCCTAAATCACAGAGCTCACTCCTCTCCCTTATCAAATAACCCTATAAAACACACAGCCCTTCTCCCCATCATAAACCCAAATATTACAGACCTCACTTCCTCCCTGCCAAGAACCCTAAAACCCCAAAGAGCTCGCCCTCCCCCTCCATATCGTTTCGCTCTTATATACCCCAAAAAAAGAAAACTTTTTTAAAGACAGCAAGCAAGATTTTGGGAGATCGTAAGAAATTAATTTTATTTAAAAAGTTTACTTCTATTTTTTCAGTGAAAATCATAAAATTTGGGATTAAAATCCCACATTTTTTCAGCTGGTTTTCCTGGTTTAATTGATGACTTTCTTTAATCCTAGCCCCCTGCACCCGGTGTAACAAGGGTGACGAGGTCTACAGCGAAAAAAGGGAAACCCCTGCTAACAAACCCGGGGTTCCAGCAATTCCCGGAGGGTTCTTACCTCTGATTTTCTACCCCTTTTTTGTAACTCTGGATGGATTATCGAAAGTTATATTGACAGGTAAATGTGCTGAACAACAAAGCCCCTGTCGATCGTGCGGTTTCAAAGGGCCGTGGACAAGCGTCCGTTCTAAAACAGAATGGAAGGGACAACAAAGGTACTTTAAAGTGTAAATGTCCTATGACTTGTCTTAAAGGAGTGTTCCCACATAGACTTAGGGATTCCCCTGGGTTATGCCCAATTCAGGAAAAAAAGGCCCCCGAATTTGTCTGCTCCAAAACAGCCAAACACACTGCCCCTGTACCCAAAACTTCCATAGACTGAATGAAGATTTTTAAATGGGGCCCCTGGACCTCGCCTATTATTTTTAGGAGGGTTCCACGGCACAAAAAAGTTTGGGAGATATAGCTTTTATTAAAAAGAGTTTAAATTTTAAATCCCTTACGCCCCCCGCCAAGTTTTTACGTCGGCGGTGCAGGTCGTTTTTCGCAGGGGAAATCTTTTGGTGCGCTGAGATCGGGGGGTACTACACACCCGATCCCAAGACTCCCCGACACCAGGGGGCAGGGGAAAACCCCCCACACCCCAGTGCTTTAACCCTTTGATTTCACGGGTCTTCACCGCAGGGGCAATAAAAGGGGTTTCCCCGCTCTTCAGGGGATCAACACCCGGGGACCCAATAAGCCTGGGGATTGGGTTTCACGTCACCCGGGACTAATAGCCCCCAGGGCTTTCTGTTAACAAGCCAGTGAAAGGGGAGACTGGTGCCTCCAATCACTGCCTGTGTCAACAGACACAGATTTTAAATGTATCACAATATGGAAAAAAGCAAAAACATTACTGGGGTGTTAAAAAAAAAAAAAAATTTAAACCGTTCTCCCCATGAGATTTAAAAAAAAAAAAAAAAAAAACGGGGGTTGAAAAAAAAACAAACAAAATAAAAAAAAAATATTTTAATAAAAAATTTTGCAACATTCACACAAAAACCCAAAAAATACACATTAGGGAAACCACACACTGTAAA
>JAODAL010029632.1:0-51302 GCA_025379985.1 Phyllomedusa bahiana
TGCTTTCATAATTAAACATGGGCGACATGGGACCCCTTCACTCAAGATTGATGGTGGTACAAGCAGATCCCTATTTATTACATGCATACATGAAAATGGGATGCATACAAGTATAGGATAGGATAGAGGAGCCAGAGGATGCAAGCTGAATACGATGGGCCACATTTTAAACCCCTATTGCATAGAACTAAGTTAACGTTGGAGACCCCACAAGAGCACAGTCTTGTATAGTTTCAACTGTAAAACACTAAAGAATGAGACACAGAATGCTTTCAGTTAAGTATACGAATAGAAAAATATATAAAATGATACTATAAATTTATTTGAATACATAAATATAAATGTCATGTATCACAAAGAAAAAAACATTGGTTCAGTTATTTTTGATTTTGGTTCCAGAATAACACAATTTTAAGTGTTTCCCACCACAGACAATTAAGGCATACTACTAAGATATGCTGCCACGCAACAGTGTGAGCCTGACCACTGGGATAAAGGGACTACTTGAAAGGATCGCTGTTACACAGAGCTACTCCCAAATTGCATTCTCCTTTACATGTAATTATGTATTGACCATGCCTAAATCTAGAACTTGAGCACATGATTTGTGAAGACTATCGGTGCCCAGTCATATGTGTCATATCTAAAGTATTTACATATTATGATTGGAAAAAAATAGCTGTATATAATAGGGGACTTTTTCTATCACAGAAAGTGAAGGCGTATCAGTACAATCCTGAGAATTGAAGGCCCACAGTACTAGTTTAATGCTGTGCTTCCTTCAATCTCTCTCCCAGTCAAGCAGCACTTTTAGCCCAGAGGCATAAGGGACAGTCCGCCTGTGTGCAGGCCCAGACCTGCCAGCTCTTTTTAACTGTTTGTGCATACAATTGAAAACTATGGTAGAACAGTGAGCCAATAGCTATCGTCTCTCTATCCCACAGACTAGCTACTCCTGTGAGGCAAAGGATCTAGCCTAGAAGATGCTGGAAGCCTGATGATGTCTCACTGCACACAAGCTCCCAGAGCAAGCCGCTTGAAAGGGGAAACCGGCGAAAGAAAAGTGTTATTTTTTAATTATTTTAAGTCAGAGGGGTCCATATATCTACCTAAAGGGGGCATATATACCTATTTACCGACATACGGGGGACATATAAGCCTACCTTCAGAGAGCATATATATCTATCTACAGGGTGCATATATACTAATTATCTACAGGAGGCTATATACCTACCTATCTACCTACAGTGGGAATATTTACTTACTTACCTATCCATATAAACTTATATATCTAAAGGGGTCATATATACATATCTATGTCCAATAAATTTAGGGGATCAATTTGAATTGAGATTTAAACAGTCCTCATCACGCTGTTCACATTTGACATCATGAGACCTCAGAATTCATCAAAAGTACCTCACCATTGCGAGGCTTCAAGCAGGATGCTCTCAAACGGGAGTGTCCACTGAGCTTAGAGTGTCACAGAATGTCATCAGAAGGTTGATACTGGAAGAGTCACAGAAAGGCAAACAAGTGGTCATCCTTGAGCTACATTACACACTGATGACGGCTCTATTTTAAACAATGCCCTGTGAAACCAGATGATGAATGCCACACAACTCCAGGCACATTTAAGGGAGGTCAGAGGCAACCAAGTGTCACATCAGACAATTTGTAATGGTTTCCATCAGTGTGGTCTGCGTGCTAGATGAATGGCAAGGGTACCTGGCCTAGCTGATGCATAGTGCTCTCCTTAACATCTCCATCATCATCAGTAGCCATAATTTCTGTTCAGAGTGAATCAATTTTCACCACTGAGCAGCACTGAAGACCACTAGTACCTTTTCCAGCGTAGATGCTCCCTGGCCCATGCAAGACGATGATGCCTGTGCCTGGTGGTGGGGTCAGGTCATCTAGCAGCAGAAAATGCTGATGTAAATGGTTACAAATGATCTGACATGTCTCTTGGTTGCCTCTCACCTCCCTTAAACGTGCCTGAAGTTGTGTGGCATTAATCATCCAGTTCTGCAGTGCATTTTTTACAATGAAGCCAACATCAGTGTGTGATGTAACCAAAGGATGCCCACCTCTTTGCCTTTCTCTGACTCATCCAGTCTCTCTGTATCTCTGCTGCAGTGCTGATGACACTTTGTGGCACTGTAAGCTCAGTGGCCACTTTCATTTGAGAGCATCCTGCTTAAAGCCTCACAATGGCGAAGCACTGGGGCAGGGACGATGGATAAGCAGAGGTAGGCGATTGCCTAGGGCGCCTACCTCTGCCGTCATGGGGGCAGGCATGGGCGGGCTCAGTAGCGAGAAATCCATACTGGCAGGCTCGCTGTATTTTTTTGGAAAAACCCTCTGCCACCCTTCTCACCCCGCGGGGGGGGGTGGCGGGGCCGCTGACTTTGGGTGGCATGATTTGGGAAGAGAGTTAGGAGAGAATACAGTACATCCTTCCTAACAAGTCTGCTCCCTGTCACATGAGCCCCCCTTATCGGGAAGGGTGGGGGGAGCTTGGGCCTCCTCTCCCCAGCGGAGCCGGGTACTGAAAGAAATCATGAGCCTTACGGGGCGGGGTGAGGGGTTTTTCTGTGTGGGGGTGGGGGAGAATTAGGCTATGGGGGTGTCAGGAACTTGAACTCCAGGATTCCGGCATCCCGGGCCCAGCTTTTCTCACTAATATTTTTTTTCCGGGACACTCCTGTGCTGAACCCTTGGAAATTTCCTTTCCCCCCAGTTTTTGTTCCTTGACCTATGTTTGCTCACCCTTTTAAGGGGTTTCTATTTAAGCCCACTTTGTACTTCCTCCTTGTGAGATCATTGTGCTCCAACGGTAATCAAGCTACCTGTCCAGTTTTCCTGCCTATTCTGATTTCTACTGTGCATTGGCCCTTTCCTTTCCCGACTAGACTCCTGCTCTCCCTAAACGGACGCTGCCGAAGGTGCATTGACCTTGCTTCCTTTCTGACCAAATTCCCCCCCCACCCTCATTACTGAAACCCCCCCATTGTACAGACCCCTGGGTTGCTGACCACCCTTCTACAAGTAGTATCTTAGTTACAAATAAGACTCCAAAAACTCCTGAATGTAAAAAAGGGGGGTGTATGAGAGAGGGGGGTGTAGTGTGGAGGGGGCTGTAAATTTTGGGGAGGGGGGCTTTTAAAGGGGGGGGGAAGGGGAGGTAATACAGGGAGAAGGAGGTTATATCGGTTGGGGGTTATAGTGGGAGAGGGTGGTTATAATGGATTATAGAGGGGGGTTATAATGGGAGAGGGTGATTATAATGGATGAAAGAGGATTTTATAATGGGAGAAAGTGAGGATGGAGGTGTTCAGAGTGGGAGAGCTGGGTTAGAATGGGGTTGGGGGAGATGGTTGTTTAGAGTGGGTGTTGGGGTAAAAGGGAGAGGTGGAGAAGAGGAGATTTAGCGTATGGGGGGGCACTGTCCAGTTTCCAGGAAACCTGGGCAGTACCCCATCCTCTAAAGCAGATAGCCAGCATTGCCTGCTGTGGGGGATGTTACCAAACTTTCCTGGGCACTAGATAGGTTATCCAGGATCTGGGAAAGCCGGGTGATGCCCCATCCTCCAGGGTTTCTGTAGGATTTCCGTTTCCTTTTTCTTATTTTTTTTTAGGTTTCTGTTTTGGATTACCATGGATTCGATGGACTACGTTCTTCCAGCATTGGATCTATTTCTTTAATAAGATGGTGAATGAGGGCTGGTGTAGGGGAGTGTTTATTTAAATGTGTTTTTTTCTGTTGTTTCTGTGTTTATTTTTTTCCAGTGTTAGTAATGCAAGTGTCTGATAGACGCCTCTCCATGACTATCAATGGGGCTTGGTGTCAACCAGTGATGGCTTTTGTCATCCAAGGCGGACACTAACCCTGTGTCACTATTACACCAGTAACCAATGCACCAGGGGTACTGGGGAGAGCTGGGTTACCATCAGAAGTGAACCCTCATATTGGATGGTCTGCTTCTGGGACAGCTGTGGGTTGGTATTTTTAGGATGGGAATGCTCTGATACCCATGGACCTCCCCATTCTGATAATATCAGGCTTCAGCTGTCGGCCTAACGTTGGCTGGTTATAAAAAACGGGGTGGGACCTCAAGGCGTTTTTTTTTTTTTGGATTTTTTTTTAATAAGCTTTTTTTTTTAAGCTTCTTTCTAGATTTTCCAGTAAACAATTGGTAAAAAGACAATATGGGGTCCCCCACATTTTCTATGACCAGCCAAGTTAAAACCATCACATTAAAGAGTCTGTTTCTGATGGTAACCCAGCTCTTCCCTGAACCCAAGGTGTCTTGGGTACTGGGGACTGACAGACTTCTCTCGATTACAATCATTAGGGCTTGGTCTCAGCCAACAGTGTTTTTTGTCAACCAAGGCAAACACTAACTCTGTAACATGTGGCTAATGTTAGCCTTGGGTGACAAAAACACTGCTCCATAAAAATAGAAGCATGGACGTCAGCATCTTCCATAAAATAGCATCTTTAATTCATGTGAGCAGCATACATGAAGTGCAACGTTTCAGCCCATATAGCGTGGCCTTTCTCAACACTGCTGTCTGACACCAAGTCTCCATGATAGTAATCGAGAGAAGTCTGTCAGACACCTTTATTACTAACACTGGAATAAAAATAAAACAAAAATGCAGAAACAGCAGAAAACACTTTATTTAAATAAACACTCCCTGACACCAGCCCTCGGTGACCATTTTATGAATGAAATGAATCCAATCCTGGTCTGACCTTCTTCAACAAATCCAGCATAATCAAAAGGAGAAAACCTGTAGAAAAATATAAGCACTAAAAAAATGTCAGTACTAAACTCCATCCCCTGCACCCCTGAAGGTCAGGGCTGCCCTTAATCTTCTTGGGGTGCAGGCCACAGCATTATCTCCAGGGGGTTTACCCCCAGAAGATTGTGCCTATAAGCTGTGGCCTATACCCCCTCTCCCATGCCTGCCCATATCACCCCATATACTATCCACCACATCCACCTATCACTCTATAGCCCCACACCTCCACCTATCACTATGAAGCCCTCCACCTACCACCCCATAGCTCCCTCCATCTGTCTCCCTTTAACCAACTCACCTCGAAAATGTAACCCCATAGCTCCTTCATCTCCACCTATCATCCCATAGCCCCCTCACCCCACCTATCACCTCGTGCAAAGTTTATACAGAGGTTTGAATGGGTAGGGAGGTGCTGAAAAAGTAAGGATTCTAATATGTTTGTATCGTAAATTCTACAGGGACAAGTTGTGGCCGGGAGAAGCCATCATGGAAGTCTGATATGGATGGAGAAGAAAAGGAAAGTTAATTACTCCAGTCATAGAAATGTCTCCTGTAAGTCACTTATATGTCAGGAAACAGGTATCTATCCCTATATGGTCACTCTATTGCCAGAATATTGGTAGCAGTAGTATAAATGTTTATATTCAGGAACAGTATAGTGGTACAAATGTAGGAGAGGTTAGCTTGACCATAAGATCTTGGCTTTCTGTGTTATCTGTGCTTATCTGAAAAAAAAGAAGGCATTAAAAAACATGAGATAACATTCTGAGCCGCAATAGCATGTTGCATTATCTGGCAGTTTAATCTTTGTTACATCTGTATAATTCAGTCATTATGTGGTGGAGACATGTGGTCATGATGTTGTGGTATTATGTAGTCACTATGTGGTGTTGATATGAGGTCATGGTGTGGAGGTATTATTCAGTCACTATGTGGTGATGATTTGTGGTGGTATTATTCAGTCACTATGTGGTGGTGATATGTGGTCAAGGTGTTGTGGTATTATTCAGTCACTATGTGGCCATGGTGTGGGGGTATTATTCAGTCACTATGTGTTGGTATTATTCAGTCACTGTGTGGTGGTGATATGTGATGGTATTATTCAGCCATCACAAACCCCAAGCAGAACCCATCCTGTCCCTCCCCGCACATCCTCTAGTGTGTTCTCAGCTCTTGACCCAACGACAGAAGAAGTATCCAGGCTTCTCCTGTCTGCTCGCCCCACCACCTGCTCTAGCGACCCCATTCCCTCCCACTTTCTCCAGTCTATTTCTCCAGCTATCCTCTCTCACCTTACTGCAATCTGTAACCTCTCTCTCTCCACTGGGATCTTCCCATCCTCCTTTAAACAGGCTATTATAACTCCCCTACTAAAAAACCCCTCCCTGGACCCATCCTGTGCTGCCAACTACCGACCAGTCTCTAACCTTCCCTTTATCTCTAAGCTCCTGGAACGCCTGGTCTACTCTCGCCTAATCCGCTATCTCTCTGCTAACTCTCTTCTTGATCCTCTACAATCAGGTTTCCACACTTTAAACTCCACAGAAACGTCTCTAGTTAAAGTCTCTAATGATCTTGTCACTGCTAAATCTCAGGACAAATACTCGTTGTTGGTTCTTCTGGATATCTCTGCAGCATTTGACACTGTGATCACCTACTTCTCCTCAGCATGCTCAGCACCATTGGCATCCAGGACACTGCTCTCTCTTGGTTCTCTTCCTACCTCTCTGACCGCTTCTTCAGTGTCTCATTTGCAGTTTCTACTTCCTCTCCTCTCCCTCTTGCTGTAGGGGTCCCTCAGGGGTCAGTTCTTGATCCACTCCTCTTCTCAATCTATACAGCCCCATTGGCCAAACCATCAGTAGATTTGGCTTCCAGTACCACCTCTACGTGATGACACTCAATTATACACCTCTTCCCGAGACCTCACTCCTGCCCTGCTACAAAACACCAGTGACTGTCTGTCCGCTGTCTCTGACATCATGTCCTCTCTCTATCTCCAACTAAACCTCACCAAAACCGAACTTCTTGTTTTTCCCCCATCTGCTAAACCAACCGCCATCTGCTATTTCTCTCTCATGTGTGTGCATCACCATAACACCTAGGCAGCAGGCCCGATGTCTTGGGGTTATTCTAGCTCTGATCTGACCTTCAACCCATATATCCAATCCCTTGCCCGCTCCTGTCACTTGCACCTCAAGAACATCTCCAGAATCCGTCCTTTTCTCACTGTGGAAACAACTCAAACTCTCATTGTTGCTCTTATTCATTCTCGTCTTGACTACTGTAACTCCTTGCTTATCGGTCTCCCTCTCTGTAAACTTGCCCCTCTCCAATCTATCCTGAATGCAGCAGCCAGGCTTGTCTTTCTCTCCAGCCGCTATACTGATACCTCTACCCTGTGTCAGTCACTGCACTGGTTGCCCATCCAGTACAGAATACAGCATAAACTAATCACTCTCACTCAAAGCTCTTCACAGTGCTGCACCCCCATACATCTCCTCCCTCATCTCTGTCTACCACCCTGCCCGCTCTCAGGCAGGCCTACCAAAACCACTAATTGTTAACCCCACCTTCTATCACACACATTTGTCACTCCCTACACTAGGGCACTCACAGGCACTTATCTGTATATAGATGTACAGTCATGGTGGCAGGTTCACCAAATTTTTATGTAAACCTCCCCATATTTATAAAGCATGGGCTGGGCCATTGTAAATTAGCACTTCTCCCCCTTTGTTTCCCCCAGGCACCCTCTTAGATTGTGAGCTCTTGCGAGCAGGGCCCTCACACATGTGTCTCACCTGTAAGTAGCTTTTCACTGTGTAATGTCTGTCTTTTGTCTGTAATTATACCTCTACATTGTAAAGTGCTGCGAAATATGTTGGCGCTATATAAATAAAGATTATTATTATTATTATTATTCAGTCACTATATGGTGGTGATATGGGGTCATGGTGTTGTGGTATTATTCAGTAACTATATGGGGGTGATATGCGGTCATGGTGTTGTGGTATTATTCAGTAACTATATGGTGGTGATATGCGGTCATGGTGTGGTGTTATTACACAGTCATTATGTTGTGATGATATGTGGTGGTATTATTTAGTCACGGTGTGGTGGTGATATGTGATGGTATTATTCAGTCACTGTGTGGTGGTGATATATGATGGTATTATTTAGTCCCTGTGTGGTGGTGATATGCAATCATGATGTAGTGGTATTATTTGGTCTTTGTATAGCTGTATCATTGATGGTATTGGTCTTGCTATACTGGTTTGTGCAGTAACAGTATGGTGATAAAATTTGCTGCTTGTATTGCAGCATTATGTGGTGACTGTATCACCATTATCCAGAGACGTCATCTATAGAAAACTGTCTTTATAGCCATTTGTATGTGTTTTTCATTCACAACATATTATTGAATATAAATACAATCTAAGAGACAATACTAACTCCACCCTTGTGTGTCAGAATTCTGGTGTTTTTTCCCATTCCGCATGGCAGGGGGAGACCCAGGCAGTGTGTGTTAGGTTAGGGTTGGGGATTTTTTTTTTTCAGGGGGAGGAAGGGTGCCATTGGCCTACTTGCCTAGAACACCAAAATGCCTTGCCCCGGCCTTGCGAGGCACTGGCCAATATGTGAACAGCATGATGAGAACAACTGTTTAAATCCTAATTCAAATTGATCCCCTAAACGTATTGGGTGATTCAGGTATCAAACACCTGTTTGGAGTTTGCCATTAAGCTCCAAGTTGTGTACTGAAACGTGCATTCTGAAGAAATGGTCTCATTTAGTTCACTTAAAAAAAAAGTTCAAGAAATGTTATGTTCATCCTGAAATTTCAACCAAAAGCCAAATATCCCTAATTTTTTTGTGAGCAATGTATACTTACTGATCTACCTATGGGGCCATATACGGCAGATGAAAAAAGTATTTAACACGTCACCAATTTTCTAAGTAAATACATTTCTGAAGGTGCTACTGACAAGAATTTCTCACCAGATGTTGTTAACAATCCATCCTATCCACATAGGCAAAAAAATTAAACCATAGATGTCCATAAATTAAATGGTGTAATAATGAGAAATGAAACAGGGAAAAAGTATTTAACACCCTTACTAAAATCCATTTAACATTTTGTACTAAACCCTTTGTTGGTGATGACAACTTCAATGATCCCAAGCACACAAGTAAGGAAATTCTCAATTGGTTTCAGAGAAAGAAAATAAAGCTGCTAGAATGGCCCAGCCAATAACCTGACCTGAATCCAACAGAATCCAATCTATGGAAGGAACCAAAGATCTGAGTTCATAGAAGAAGCCTACAGAACCTTCAGTATTTGAAGTGTGTTTGTGTGGAAAACTGGGCCAAAATCCCATCTGAGCAATGCATGCGACTAGTTTCTTCACGCAGGAGACGTCTTAAAGCTGTCATCACCAACAAAGGCTTTTGCACAAAATAAATTTAAGTAAGCGTGTTCAATACTTTTTACCGTTGTCATCATCTGATTTCTTTGCCTGTGTGGATTGGATGGGTTGCTACTGACAAGTGGAGAGAATTTCATGTCGATAGCACCTTTAGAAATGTATTTATATAGAAAATTATCATGGACAGAAAAGATTTGAATCTTAGAATATAGCAACATAAAAACATGATTTTCTTTTCAAGGGACAATCATGATTTATGATTGTGAGGATGGGGCCTGTAAAAAGAGGCGTTGGTTGAAAAGTGAGAGTATGGCCTATAAAAGGGGGCAGCAAATTTAGCAATGGTCCCAGGTGGTAAAGGTTCTAACTACGCCACTGCTCTTGACTACCATGTTAACAGGAAAGTACAGCTCTTCCTCTATTTACAGATTCTCTCACCCCATTGTAATTACAGTTAGTCTCTCCAAAGTAACACATTAAAAACTAAAATTATATTTTTTTTACATATCACAACCAATTTAAATATGACCAAATTAATATTACATATAAAATAAATTACAAAAATGTTAACTTCTTTGTAAGAGTATATAGCTTAGTTTTCAAATGTAATGTATGATGAAATTAGAATATGTTCTGATAAAATGTACAAATGGCCAGTTATTAATTTTCATACTTTCATCTTGCTGTGCATACATCTGTTGTTTTGTTTCCCTGTTTTCTTCTGATATTTTGCTAATAAGAAAAAAGGATTTCTTGAATTTGGCCTTTTTTCACAGTCATTTTCAGAATTACCATCTGTGAAACCCTTAATTTTTTTTATCATTGGTTAGGGATACAAGTTTGAAGAGAGCCAATAGTATTTTGAAGTGCTTTTTTCCCATATGGTGTGTGAATGCACTAATAGATTTTTGGAATGCAGATATACTGCCTGTGGACTGAATAAACAAGCTGTGTTTCTTGTCAGAAGTACTGTTTGGTCAGTGCA
This sequence comes from Phyllomedusa bahiana, assembly GCA_025379985.1. NCBI lineage: Eukaryota > Metazoa > Chordata > Amphibia > Anura > Hylidae > Phyllomedusa > Phyllomedusa bahiana. Next base: position 10,228 of record JAODAL010029632.1, read on the forward strand.
AGATTAAAATTCAAAAAACAATTATTACATCAATGGGTCCTGCCCTCACAATTAAACTACAATCCTCTAAACCCTTTCCATAAGTAGATATACTAAACCTCTAATCAAGTCAATCAATCCCTCACATAGCAAATTAATCTGCAACAGCTAAGGAGTTTGACAAAGGGATGGTCTGTCTTTGTCAGCTGATTGCAAGCTGCCAATTTGTTAACATGGCAGATAGGGGCCTAACAATGGCCAAAGGTACGGCCTAATAGATTACCGGTGAGTAATACACTGGCTAGGTATTCCACAGCAATGTATGTGATCAGAATCACTTCAAGTCCCCTAGAGGGACTAAAAACAAAGCTAAATAAAGAGTCTCTCTCCCATCAAAATAAATACATGGTATTGCTATAATTGTAGTGCCATTCAAATAAGTTTAACAGCCTATTTAAACCACACAGGATATGTATAAAAACACAAGAATTTTTATGTGGATATTAGTAACCCGAAAGCTTCTAAATAACCATTAAGCCAAACAGACAAATTTCACTAAATAACATGCACTTAATGGAAACATGCTGGGGTCTTCTAGCTGAATTTTATTTCTCAGTAAAAATGGCAAAAAAATTTACTGTACTTGTGCCAAATTTACTGACGTGTTGTAGCCTTGCATTTACATTTGGAGATAAGGAAAAACAGACTTGGTTCACATCTCCTTCAGAGGTGATAACTAAAGATCCATTTCACAACGGACACCCACAGTACGTTTCCACCGTGGTGTCCATCATTAAGGCGGAACATGCGATGGTAGTTCCGAACGGAACCTCCGATGTTTATGTGAACTGAGCCTTGCTCTCTAAAGTGTCAAACAAACCTTGTTAATGTTATTTTGCGTACGCCTGGCCTGACCTACATATCTTGTATTCAGAGTAGAAGATGCAGCACATATATACTAGCAACTACAGGGGTAGCAATTTAACCTTCAGCTCTGCACACATTCGTGTTAGGAGATCATTGTAAAATGTGGTTTTAGTGTGGTTTTTGCCACAAATGTCAGCAGAATCTGCACTCAAACCCCGAGTTATAAGAATTCCTGGTCACAGATGTAAGCAGGAGAGGGCTATAAAAACAGATTTGCAGGTCCTCAAATCAAAGGGTGCAGAGAGGAGAAGAAAGTGTGTCCGTAAACTGTAAACCTTGACGGAACTTCTGCTGTAACAGCTACGATAGGGCCCAAAGCCTTAGGGAGCCAAGGCTAAGTCAATCAGTGGGTGTGCACTCTAAGAAGGGATCAACAACAAGGAACCGTCAGGGAGCATTATTATCATTATGGTAATGTGCCATGATGCAAGTGCTCTCTGGTAATGGAATTGAGAAATTCCTCTCCTCAATGCATGGGGCGGGCTAGTAGCGGTACGTCTAAATGCAGCAAATATAACAAATAGTGCGTACCAGAGTGCATGGGATAGCCTCAAGTACACATATATGGCACTGCTGTTCTTTATGAGTAGATTGATTTACTCTAACTCCATTAACGGAGACACACAACAGCATTGCCATAACGATAAAACTGCCCCATTCAACCCTAAAAAGGGTCAATCTGATCAAAATTACACTGATGCTTCAAGTTCTTAATGTCTTGCATAATACGCCACTGTGGCTTTCCCGTGATGCAAATCAGCCCCATTTTTGCTAATTTGATGTCATTTTATGTGGAAATAACTTTTTACTGCATTTACCTATCCATGTGACTTACAGATTGTTTTCTCATGACACATTGTGCTTTAACCCCTTCGGTGTGGACAGTCATAATAATATGGCTCTAAGTGGTTTCTCCTTGCCTTCTGAAAGGCATAACTTTTTTGATTTTTCCCCCTACATTGACGTATGAGGGCATTTATTTTGCTGGACAAGATGTACTTTCTAATGGTTTTATTCATACTACCATAGAATATACTGGGGAACGACAAAAACATTCTAAGTGGGGCAAAATGTGAAAATGAAAACCTACTTGTGCCATGTTTGCTGGTGTTTTGCTTTTACAGCGTTCAATCTTCCATAAAAATTCTGTGTTATCTGTATTCTACAGGTTGATCCGAATCTGGTAATACCAAACATGTATGGTTCCCATTATGTCTTGGTACCGTAAAAAAATTTCAAACATTTTCTATTATTGAAATTTGCGCGGTGGCGCCATTTTATGCGACCAATAACTTTTTTGCACTAACACCTATGGACGTGAGCAAGGGTGCATTTTTTGCCAAGAGTTTGGAACGCATGCAACTTTTTTGATCAATTTTATTCCAATTTTTATGGGACGTGAAATGACCAAAAACCCTGCCATTTTGGTGTTTGGATTTTTTTTTCTTCTACAGGTTCAGCGTACAGGATAAGTTATGTTACATTTTAATAGATCGGACTTTTTCGGACGTGGCCATACCAAATATGTTTTAATTTTTTATTATTATTTTTTTTTATTTGTAAAATGCTGAAAGGGGGGTGATTTTAACTTTTAATACTTTTTTTTTTTTAAGTTTTTTTGTTTTTTACATTAACTTTGAGTCGCCCTAGGGTGCTTCACCACCTACAACCTAATACATTGTATATACAATGCATTAGGAGTATATACAATGCACCGTTTTCAGTGATTTGGACGCCGCGGCGACTAAGAAGTTAAACAGCACGGGGGGGCGGCTGTGTAGCGGGATCGCGCTGCAAACCCGCTACAAAGCCCCTTAACGGCATCAGGACGGATCCATACATCCAATGTCGGTAAGGGGTTAAGTTAGTAAGAAATTTTGTTCCAAACCATCCTTGTTTATTGTGAAAAATATCAATGTCGTGGAACATTTTTTTTTTAGAAATGTTCAGCACGTAACACAGTTCCATAGTTTGTAAGGCCTCGTTCACACGGCTTATTTTGCTGCGGATTGGCGCCGCACTGCGCGCCGGATTTGCGCTGCAGTACGGCACCAATCCGCGGCAGCAATTACGGTAATCCACTGCTCTCATAGAGAACAGTGGAATCCGTCGCTCCTCCCCGCTCGGCGAATCCGCCGCGGGGGGGAGAAAGTGACATGCACATTATTTACGGCGCGTACGCGCCGTAGATAATGCATTGTCTATGGGGCCGGGAGCGGCGCCCCCGCCGCGCTCCGGCCCCCCCCCGCCCCTTATTCACGGCGGATTTGTGAGCTCAATACGGCTCACAAATCTGTCGGGAATAAGCCGTGTGAACACGGCCTAAGGCTGAAAAAAGACAGACATCCATCCAGTTCTGCCTATTGTGCTATAGTGCTGATCCAGGCAAAAAAAAAACATGAGGTAGAAGCCAATTGTCCTCATTTTAGGGGAAAAAAATTCCTTCCCGTCTCCAATCTGGCAATCAGGATAAATCCCTGGATCAACGACCCCTCTTCAGAATTGGGAAGAGCCAGTAAAAGTCAGAAGCAGACCCTCTAATGTGAGGGTCTGCTTCTGGAGCAGCTGCAGGCTGGTATTTTTAGAATCAGTATTGATTGTTCTTTCCATTCTGATAGTATCAGGCTGCAGCTGTCTGTTTTACCTTGGATGGTTATGGAAAATGTTGGGGACCCCCATGTCTGCAGAGCCTGTGTACACTGATAACTACCACTATATAATCACTGTACAGTGAAAATATGAATTGTAGTGTAATGGTTGCGTGATGCCAAAACCATAATTTAGCTTTCTTTCAGAGCCGTTATACAGTTAGGTGGAGTGGGTGTGACTTTTTGTGAGAGGTGTGAGGCTCAATAACCAAAAGTTGGCAAGTATGGTATACATGAGGTATCCTGGGCACTATTTTAATCCAGGCTCTTATTCTGTCGGGGCAAATTCACAGGGCCACTGTTAGGGCATTGGTATTTTGCCGTATAGGGCCCGCTTTTTGCTCAATAAAATTCTTTATCTGGTTTATTTTTTTTTTTGTTTGTGTTTTTTATTTACCTCTTTTTCCCTAAATAATTCTACTGGGAGGGTAACCTATCTAAAAGGAGTGTCGACCTATCTGCCTGCCTAATTCGGAGGGGCTACCTACTATACGGGGTGTAAACTCATCTACTATATTGTGGGTTTACCTATTTACCTACTGTTGGTACAAAAGTAGGCCCTATTATTATTTGGGAGCACTTTCACTGTCTGGATGTACAATTACTCTGTGGGTCACCAAGGAGTTATTATTACCATTTAGTATGGGCACATCGTCCCGATGATGGAAAAGTCAACAACTCAGTTAGACCTTCAGCAGGGACGATCTGTGGCCAGGAGAAGCCTTCATGACAGTCTTGACCACATGGAGAAGAAAAGGAAAAGTAAATGACTCCAGTCAAAGTAGACGCCACCTGTGAGTCCTTGGATGTAACTGCAGTGTAATCACTTTTATGTGTGCAAAACCCCTTGATCAAGTTGTACATACCACTATGGTCACTGTACTAAGACCATATTGGTATAAGTGTAATGGTTTTTTTTTTAGTAATGGTTGGGGGACTTCTCAATCATTTAGGGGTGGCGATACCGGGTTGAATGTGGGGTATTCCTGGTTCTTGAATTTGATTTAGGAAATATTGGTCTTGTATCGGATTTGAGAGAAAAAAGATGGGGGTTTTTGTCACTATAGGGAAATCGGGGTGATATATTTGGCTTTGTATATTGTTATTATTGGTTATTTGGGTTTTTTTGTATACTAGCTTGCTCAGTAACATTATGGTATTAGTCACTATATAAGTAGTATATGAGGTAGTATTTTTTTTGGCAATTATATATGTATTGACCCATAGAATAGCGATAAGAGTTTTGGGGAAAATTTTTAAAAAGTCCGCAAACATGCATAGGTCCAACAGCCTGATAAAGATATAAGGACATGTCTATGGGCACATCTGCCTACATGTGTAAAAACAACCAAGCAAAGGTTATTTGCACATTGAAATAAGTCTTTTTCATTGTTCATACAATTAATTGTATGTTACAAAGCATAAAAAAACTAAAACAGTACAACTGCATATAAAGAACAGCTAAAAGGAAAAGCATCCATGCAATACATAGCCCTGCTATGCCTAAAATTACATGTTGCAAATCTCAATTTGCAGTTGAAGGCAAAAGTAATCTCTCTATATAACATGAACTGATTTTTTTGCCTGCCGACTGCCAAATAAAATGAGTTGGCCTGACTCTAAATAGTATAAAATTGATTTCACAAACAGTCAATTATCAGTTCTTAAGAATCAAGCAAATATCACTGAAAGCTCAATATCACAAATTTTAAAAATGGAAAAAAAAATCTGAAATCCAGATTAGGTCATGGACAGTAGTTTACCAGACAGCAGTTAGTCGAAAATGTAGAAAGCCTTACAACACCCAATTTTTACCCATTTGAAAAATTTGTTTCAAAAAAAAGGGACCCAGCCCAATAAAAAATCCCGTGGGTGTTTGCCAGTTTATAATCAAAAAAAAACCCCGGGGTTTTCGGTTTAAAAAACCGGGAGAGAAGCTGAGGGAAAACCTATGACCCCAAAAATTAATAAAAGAAAAAAAAATCAAAACTTTATCCAAAACAAATTGAACAATTTATAAAGGGGGGGTTTTTAGAAAAAAAATTCCACCATTTTGAAAGGGCAAATTGAATTACCAGCTTAAATCACTTCCAGATATTCAGACTAAAATCAAACTTAAGATGGAAACGCCGTAGCATCACCATTTCAATCCTTATCCAACACGTCTAATGATAGCCATTATGCAAAAGACATAAGATCAATCTGTTGCGTTCCTTCAAACAATTGGTGCTGAAAGGGAAAAGAATTTTAAAACAGCAAATTGAATAATTTTTAAAAAAGAAAGAAGAAATGAGACTGGATGAAAATAATTAGACTGCTTCAGGTCAAGTGATAAAGAAAGAAAAACGATGGCATGACAAAAGTCAACGAGAGCAAGTAAGGTTTAGATTTGACTTGCAAAAGAAACGTAAAAAAGAACCTTCACAAGAAATGCCCCCTTTGCTAGACAGCACAAGCTAGGACAGACCTATTTTCCCGCGCTGTGTCCCCAAGTTTTTTAAAGCCAAAACTCATTTTTCAGCCAAAGAAGAGTCATGAAAGAGTCCCTTAATTTATCCCCCGCCCCTGTAAGTGTTAAATTATTTCTTTTAATAGGTGAAAAATGTGAATAAATGGAATAACTTCGGGGGCAGGGTTAGCCTTGGGTGGGTGGGGCTAACACCTGCTCATGAATATGCTGGACTCCTATTCAGAAATTGGACTATTTGAGCATGGAATACTCTACAACTACAGCATCTTACAGAATAAGGGACAGAGAAACAGCATGTCTGTCACTAGCTTATGTTGCCCTCAGAAAGGGGGGCATAAACTATGTGACAGGTTCCCTTAAACTGCAGTTATTATTAAGTTTCTATCTTTTAAAACAAATGCTGAACATTAGAAGGTGTCAAAGGGGTTTTCTCACCATGCAGTTTCATAGAGTCACAGCCAGCTTTAGACTTACACTTTCTGGTTAGGCTGTGGGTGGGTGTATAGCAATGACTGACATCAGGTCTTCCTGTTACAGTGACATGAGTGCTGAATATTTATAAACTGTAGTAGAAACCCGGGTACAGACTCTAAAAGTAAAACCATTTATTAAGAAACAAAGTCTGTTGCTAGAGAGAGGAATCTGCGGGGAGTGACTCACCATAGTCAGAACTGACTGACTATTCATTAAACAATGCACCTTCACTTCAAAGTAAATCAGGCTTTACCGTAGCTGCAGGTCCCCACCTGCCAATCAGCATTCCAAATCAGTATTGCTAACGGTATACAAGTAAAGTATTTCCTATTATATATAAAATCGGACATCAACTCCTCTCCTCTAATGCTTGACAATGGGGGCGTGTCGGCTCCCGAAACGTCGTGAGACGTAGCGGTATCTGAGAGGAGAGGAGTTGATGAAGGATCTAACCCTATGGAATCCGTCTAATTGAATCCTGCAAATGTTTGGTCTCCTAAGCTGAAACGCTATGATGTGAAGCGACTACAGGAGCAATCAGGTGAACTTGTTCTAAAGAACTTTATATTGTTGTGTGAAACTTAACGAATACTCACCATTCAAGTTTTTAAGACGTTTGAATAAAGTCCGTTTTTATATATAATAGGAAATACTTTCCTTGTATACCGTTAGCAATACTGATTCAGAACTGACTGACAGCAGCTTGAAGCAATGAGATTCAAGAGAGCAGGGAGAGGTGGTCTGTAACCAGAGAAACCGATTAACTCTAAGAGGAGATAAAATCTTCTTTATCTCCTGACCAAAGCAAAAAACAACAATGTATTTAGTAACAGTCTTCATTTACCTTTATCTACTGTACATGTTAATAGCCAATTATGGTAAGAAAACCCCTGTAGGAGGCCCCTCCCTAAAGTTGACCATACATTCGGCATTTCAGACAGCCATTTTATGAATGGCTTGTTATTTGGGATTGTTCTGTGAAGGCGGTCATGTTGGATGACAGTGCCAACCCTTGAAAACTCAATTATCGATCTCTTCTTTGATTTTTAGCTTCTGTTGATGCGATGCAGAGCTGTGATCTGGTATGAACGACTTATAAACTACAACATCTGGAAAGACCAGAAACAACAAAATATAACACTGCAGAACAAGAGATAGCTTGACAGATGTTATTTGGCCACCACTGTGTCACGAAAGGGTGCCAACGGTCAGAGAAAATAGCCTAAATAAGCCTTTTCAAAAGTTTGAACTCCATAATGTATGGTCATCCTAAGACTACTGGGGAGAAGACAACATGGTCAGAAGCCCTAGTTTAAAAATGTATACACTGCAAAAAAAAAAAAAGAACAATAATTATTAACAATATTCATTATCTTTCAGGAGTAGAGTTGTAGCCAGGTAAGGTATAGGAAATATGGGTTAGACCCATCAAGGCAGCGACTTTAAAAATGTGTGCTTCAGCATGTCCCATGGGTTAGAAGCCCCTACGTGGAATATTACATCTCTATGGATGAAATGTCACTCCAAAAAAAAAAAGAAGGCCTACAACTATTTGACAAGATAGCTGCATGTCGTCAGAATGCAGCATGGCAGAAATCTTTAGGCTTTTCCTTTTTATCCAAATGTATGCAGGTTCACGGGTTTTTAGAAATGCATCATGTAATTTTACCATTTTTTATTTTATGCAACTCCAAATTCTCTTACAAACTGTCAAAAGTGATAACATTTTAGCTGACCTAAGCCAAAACTTGAGAAGGGGGAGGAAGGCAGTCTTAGGGATTAATATAGCTCCTACTGAACTTAATTAGACCTGTAAAAATCTGTATTTAGAAGGTTACCTGCAGACAGAATTTTAGGTTTTAAAGGGTTTTACTGATATTTCCATAGATCCCTGCAGTCTCCAGGTTGCCAGTAAAATAAATAATAACTAGTAGTCACCTCAACAAACACTGTCATAACTCCAATGTTCCCTGCCAGTCCCCCAGACGGTTCCTACTTGGTTCATGTGACTGTGTACCAATCCCTAGCCTCAGCAGTACAAGTAACTGGTGCGACTGGTAATTGGTTGTATAGTCAAGAACGCAGCGTACATGATACAATGTTGGGGAATCGGAGGAGAACACCACAGCTGAAACAGCAGCAGCTATAAAGATAAATACTATGTTTTATTTTACACACAGTCTCGGTCAATACAGGAGTTTCCTAAAATCTTGGAAAAGCTATTTACCCTCTGAAAAAAATCTAAGGATTTAGAGCGTAATATAAAACAGAAAAATAGAAATATTTTTCTGTTTGCTTCTATTAACCCATCCCCTATTATCTCACATTTCAGATAATAGGGATTTAAGTACTATTCACACGTCATAAGTGATTGAACACTTTGACAACGATACTAGACATGGCAGACTTTCTCATCAATTTTATGGTATACCATGTTTTGAAAGTATACCCTTTCTGATACATTTTCAGTTACAAGCAGTCTAGCTACGGTTTCTTTCTCAATTAAAGGGAAAACTTGCTTGCCCTTTTGATGCACCCACTACTAGGCAGACATTTCATATCATGTAATGTTGAACTTCAATCAATATGGCATGTCAGAAAATACATGACAAAGAAAGCAATATAAAACCTAATGCCTTTCATGTAAGTAAAAAAGTATATAAATTAAATTGATAGTAGCTATTAAACTTTTATGATATCATCTCTCACTGTAACTCTAGAAGATGATTTTGACAGTTCTATCAGATCTGTACGTCTCCTTGCAGCCACTTCTATGCTTGTATCAGCTCAATAAAATGAAAAAACACTGCTCAAAGGGACAGTTACATCAGAAAGAGGATTTTCTTTCTTTTTTATTAAAGAGTTTTTGCCATGAAGTAAATTTGACGTGGGAAGTTTGCAAATTAAATAATAAACATTTTCACCATTCATCATTATTAAAAACTCTACACGGTTTTCGTTTTAGCTACTCCTTTAGTGATCCATTGTTTACAGCTCATCTCCAGGGGATACAACCAGAGCGGAGAGCTCCTCAGTCCTGGTCAGACATGCTCAGACATCACTTCTCTTCTTAGGGTTCTTTCACACAGCGCAGTTTTGGTACAGTTTTGACGGCGCTCCAATTAAACTGCCTTTATTACCAGAAAGCTTTTTTCACTTATCTAAACTGTTTGGAAAGTGAGTAATCAATTAGTGTGTTTGTAATCCACAAGACATCAAACACAGGAATTGATTACTTACTTGAAACACCTTTGTGAACAATTTAGACAACTGAAGGAAGCTTTCTGGTAATAAAGGCAGTTTGAGTGGAGCGCAGTAAAAACTGCACCAAAACTGCACTGTGTGAAAGCACCCTTAGGCAGCTACTGAGTGTTCAAACCCCAGGTGCCGTCATTCTACTCCTGTCCTTTGGACTAGTTAGTAATTAGTCAAACAGTGCAAATAAATTAAAAAAAGAAACCTCAATGAGGTATGTGCATTGATAAAGAGGAAAAAGAAAAAACACACAGGTTTGGTTCCAGGGATTTGAACCTAGGACCCTGTGCTGTGAGGCAAAAACTTTACCTCTGAGCTACAATGTAGCTACCCAAAGCTCTATACATAAACAGACCTTTCCTTGACTAAAGAGAGGAAAGGCATGGAGATGTCATCCTGCTGGGTCACATGATATGCAATTCAAACAAGTCACACACGCTCCCTTCTGAGCACACAGAGCTGAAGAGCTGGATACAGGAGGTATGAAATGAGATCGTGGCAAAACCCCTTTAATGAAAAAACATTTCATTTTAGATTATTCCTTTAATATTATAATGTTTCCCTTTACACCTGTACCCATATGTAATACAAAGAGGATATTTTTATCAATCTGAATTTTTTTTTATTTTAGTAGCATACGTATGGATGGTTTTACAGGTAAAGAATTGTCAATCGAAAATCATTTGCGGACAAGCAGATCACTATCAAAGCGTATGCTGGCTAAGGCTGGGTTCACATGTTGCCTAACTATATGCATTTCTCAACTGCACCAAAAATGCATGCAGAAATGCATGCATTTAAAAAAACACATCAAAATGCATTTGTCAGAAAAATGTTTTTCTTTTTTTTTTTTTTTAAACGCAAGTGATTTTTTTGTTTAATTAACTCTTTTGATGCAATTGAAAAATTGTGAACCCACCCTGAAAGAGTGTTTTTTTTTTTATTATAATTTTTTATTTGGCATTTTGATGGAATCTGTGTGAAGGCACAGAAAATCCATGCAAGTATGTAAAAATGTGATACAAGCATAATCATGTGATGCAATACGGCATCTAACTGAGCTCGCCATGTTTTCTTTTTATTACATTTAGATTTATAGGAGTCCATAAAAGTATATTGCTGCCTTACTATGGTTCCATACAACCCAAAGGTTGTACAGAGCCCCAACGCACTCACATACATGAGCCCTTAAAGTCACTTCAGCTCTATGTTTACAGATGCAAAAATGAAGTATATAAAGAAAGCAACATTGTACCATAGTTACATAGTACGGTTAGAAAAAGACAAGTTTGACTTCCGGGGGCGGAACTACTGGATGTGGCCGCGTTTTATCCGTGCTCCGTCTTACAGCTCCACATCGAGGGGTTATTAGCCTACTAATCAACCCCCAAACTCAGCTGAAAGGGCCACATAGCCGTACTGAAAACCACAGCACCTGATACACCCGCAACGGGACTGGTGTGTCTCACCCCGTAGGACACAGGAATCGGGCAAGATTCTGGCAATCCTTGCCGCGAGTCGCGGCGGACATCTTCAAAGGACCGACAAACCTCCTTAAGCACAAAAGCACCAGCGCCAGAAAGAGAAAAAACATTCTCCTTACAAACCCGGACAATCCCGCCTTGCCTGCCCAGGACCAAGCTTACAAGCCAAAAACCAACCCTCCTTGAGTAAACCCTCAGGAGCGGGGGCGCGCGCGGTTCCCGTCCGCAGAGGGCACACTCTCCATAGCCTGCGGCGACGCCCGCAGCCCCACAGGGCACTCCATACCGCAGAGCGGCTCGCGGTGCACCACCGCACAGAACTCCCCAAGTCACGGGACCAACCTAATCTGAAGCCCCGCTCACCGTCAGCTGTCCTCGGATGCCGCGCCCAAAGTCACGCATCTCACCGCTGCCTCCGCCCGCCGATCAAGCAGTCTCACACAGCGGAGCCGCCTGCCCGAAGGTCCGGCGCCAACTGCCGAACACAGGGGTACTCGCGACTGCCGACAGCAGGACTGGCTGTTCCGCGCCGTGCCCGCGCTCACAGTTGCTGACCTCTGTAGCTGCTTTCTTCAAGTTATCCACCACCAACGCCCGAGAGTGTGAAATTCAGCCACCGGGCCCTAGGGGCAGACCAACAGCCTGTCAGCAGCCTCCACGTGCCCAGAAATAAAAGTCCATAACCTCGTCCTTCTCATCCTCGCACCCCCTTGTGACACCGCGCGACCGATTCTGGGGCCATCTCAGGCTACTACAGTCATAACACCTCTAAAGACATTTTCATCTTCTTAGGCGGGAATTGTCACCATCTTACCTGACCCCAGGCCGTTATTTCGGCGGGAACTGCCGCCATCTTAAAGAGATCTTGTCGCCTAGCCTCACCACCAGCGTCATCCCCAGCATCCTCCTAGTCTGTAGCGACACCTAGAGAATCAGCGAGTTACTGTGGCACCAAACACCAGCTCTGTCCAAGCCTGCATTATCCCTGCCCAACAGGGACATCTTGTGGCAGAATCCACCCACTACACCCACATCTACCGGCTGCCAATGTCCCTGTACTAGCAGAACTGTGACCTACTGCCTTTGACTTAAACTACCAGCGCTCTCATTATCTGGAATAAAAATAAATAGCCCAGGCCTGCACCCAAATCACGCCAGTCTCAATCATCGACACAAGAACAACGCGCCTGTAAACCAAAAAATTACCTCACCGTCAGTGTACCGACAGACAAGGACACCCTCCAGACAACTCAAACACTCGTGTCCCAAACTCTCAACCTGTCCGAATCTACATATTTCACAGTGATCCACCACTCTAAAGACCGACACAAACCTGCTCATTGCAGCCTCACACCCTGAATCCGCCTCCTCGTTCGCTTCTTCCCATGAAGGAATGAAAATCAACCACGGGGGGCCTAGGGTCTGACATACTCACCGGCTGTCGTCTCTCTCTCTCTCTCTCTCCTTTGGCACATAATGGACAAATTTCTACACAACCCCTACGCTCCATTAACGCAGCGACAAAAGAAAACCGCCCAAATTCCGCCTCCATCTCCAACGGTCCTAACTAGAGGACAGGCATCAAAGGATAAAGCAATGCTGAAGTTGAATACCTTCAAATCCACAGCTGCAGAGGGATCACAGACTCTCTTAGGCACTGATGACATCACGCCGCCTAACCTGTCTCCCCAACTAGTCCAGCAATCTCCCAAGCATCGGAAAACGAACAGGCAATTTCTCTGGCGCAGGAAGTCATTCGCCTCATGACACCATACTTCGACAAGCAAATCGGCATGATCCAATCATCCGTCAATGCCGCCCTAGCGCAGATAACCACCAACGCCCAGAAAATCGCAGACCTTGAAACAAGAATTGTCTCCTGCGAATCCAACATCACCTCCGCAGAACATGATATCTCACAAAACCAAAACGCCTCAATCATCCTCCGCGATAAATTGGAGGATCTCGAGAATCGCGAGCGTTGCAACAACTTGCGCTTTGTCGGGATACCTGAAACCGTGCCGGCAGAGGCACTCCCCCTTTATCTAGCCAAAGATCTAGCATCAGCTCTGAAAATAGAACTACCACAGGATCCCCTCTACATTGAAAGAGCACACCGTTTGGGCCCACCCCGGAGAGAGAGAGACGGCAGGCCGCGCCAAGTCATAGCAAGATACGCTAACTGGACTGTGAAGGAGATGGTGCTGAAAGCCTACCGAAGCCAACGCTCTCTCACCGTAGAGGGCAACACGATTCTAATATTTCAAGATTTCTCAGCGGCCGTAACCTCAAAACGAAAAGCTTTCACCCCCTTATGCCGCCTACTCTACGAGAGCAACATCCGTTTTCAACTTCTCTATCCTGCTCGGCTGCGGGTGACCGCCGATGGCAAAACCAGCATATTTGACAACCCCGACGAAGCCCGTCGACGCCTATTCCCGCATGAACCAGATTAAACTACGTATCCAGACATAACACCACACTGGCCTAACCTCTTCGAATGCTGATATGTTGTATTTGCAATATCTGCTGTTTACTTTTGTCTTCTGTTCCTTCCCTCCCTTAGTTATCCCCTTTACCCGGGACTCTTGCTCAACCTGCAGGGGGACCTGCATCGAGGAAGTCCGCTGCTCGCTGGGACAGGGGACCCTCTTTCACTGATCTACGACCAAGACACCCACAACCACCGCCATCCGGAATAGGATGAGTACAACCAGCTCCACACTGACAGCCCACACACATACTAACACACCTCTCCGCTTTGTCACATGGAACGTGGCAGGGCTGAACACACCAATCAAATGTAAGAAGATACTAACTCACCTAAGGAGGCTGGGGGCACACATAGCTTTTCTTCAAGAAACACACTGGAGCTTTTCTTCAAGAAACACACCCCGCTCCCCTCTAGACTATACTACCAGACAGCAAGGTCTATCTATGTGGCCGCAACTACTTGACTCCATCTCCTCAGAAGACATCCTCGCCTCTCTAACAATGGCATCAAAATTTATTCCTTCTATGTCCTATTGGGAAATGGCAGTCCGTATTACCCACAGGACATACATATCCCCACATAGGGGACACCTAATGGGTATCTCCCCCTCTCACGCATGTCCCAAATGCCTTACCCCACATGCCGATCTCTTGCATTGCCTGTGGTCCTGCCCCCTCATTAAAGCATTCTGGTCCCGGATCCGCTCCTTTGTGACCACACACCTGCTTACTTTCTGCCCTGACTCTCCCGATTGGTACATATTCGGCATCCTCCCTACCGGGTCCCCCAGCCTCCTTGGGCACCAAAAGAAAATGCTATACTAGCAGCCGCAAGAAAATCCATTTTGCACTGCTGGATCCATCCTTCTCCGCCTACACATAAATTGTTCTTAGACAAACTATCTCATCTATTCCGGATGGACTGGGTGGACACCTCCCTCTACAAAGAGCAAAAAGGCAAACAATTCTTCCATTTATGGAAAAACGTCATTGTCCTACTCCCAGCGCATATTCGTTCAAAACTCAAACAATGCTTCAGCCTCACCACCTGGTATATGGAATACCAAATCGCAGGTGACGACCCTGACTGGTGAACATTCTGCCCCTATACACTGTGGTGCTGTCAAAATGCAAAAGTGACGGTGGGTCTCTCACTCTCTCGGGGGTGCGCCGAATGCCTCCTCCCCTCCCGGGTTACCCTTTCCCCCTTCTCCTTCCCTCTTTTTCTTTGTGGAATTAGGTTACCCTCTCTAAACCTAAAAGTGTCACCCCGAGACGCGACTACATAGCTCAAGGTTTTTGCCCCTGTCCTAAAACGACACTAATAGACCGTAAAATAAAATCCCGCCTGCTGAAACCATGGCCGGGAAAACCCGCAGGATTGCGTTTCTGGGTGACGCTCAAATCACCTTCTCTCCCCACTTTGCTTCTCCCAAAGTTCGAAACCATTTTATCTTTTGAAGTATGTAATATATTTTTTTTTCTTATCTATAACCACATATACCACAGCTCCCGCCAATATGAAACCCCTTTCTCCAAAATATTTGTTCACCGATTAGCCCAAGCGTATCCTATGTTTAAAACTGGTGTTTTTGGTTAAGGTGGCTATTGACATGGTCCCCTTTTTTTCTTTTTACCTTATCGCAAACATGATGACCGTGTTCTCACAAGGAGGATTTTTAATACCACTGTATTTGTCACCCATTGGTTTGTATTGATTTTTTACTTCTTTTGAAAAATTTTCAATAAACACATGTTGAAAAAAAAAAAAAAAAA
Organism: Phyllomedusa bahiana; assembly: GCA_025379985.1. Taxonomy (NCBI): domain Eukaryota; kingdom Metazoa; phylum Chordata; class Amphibia; order Anura; family Hylidae; genus Phyllomedusa; species Phyllomedusa bahiana. Next base: position 25,734 of record JAODAL010029632.1, read on the forward strand.
AAGAAAGACAAGTTTGACCACGGGTGGGGCAAAATTTGGCTGAAGTGAGAAGGAAAGAGAATTTTTAAGTTTGTTTCCCTATGGAAGACTTGGGCCCATAAAGGGGGGTTGTAAAACTTTTTCACCGGGGTACACAGCCTCCGGCGTACCTTAAAGGGCTTAAATTTTTAAAACACTTGTAGGTAGATAAGTGCTTAAAGCCCCTGTAGATGACAGTTTATTTTGCCCATGTGGGAGATAGGTATTTTTGCCCCCTGTAGCCAGAAGTAATATGCCCTCACCGGAAATATGCCCCATATAGAAAGGAGACCCCCACATAACCCCCCTTACCATGAGATCCCCCAATACCCCGTAGCCAAGATGCCCCATAAGCCCCCCAGTGGGGCCCCCTGTAGAAGGGCCCCCATAGCCCGCCAAAACCAGGCAATCCCCCCTTTCCCCGCCCGTACCGGGGCAGATGCCCCATTCCCCCAGTAGCCGGCAGACCCCATAGTCCGCCATAGCCCGGCAATCCCCATAGCCGCCGAAACCAGGCAATCCCCCATTCCCGTAGCGGGAGATGCCCCATAGCCCCCCAGTACCGGGCAGTGCCCCATAGTCCCCCATTAGCCAGGCAGATCCCCTACCCCCCCATCCAGCAAATCCCCCATATTGTCCCCCAGTAGCCAGGCAGATCCCCATATCCCCCGTAGCCGGCAGATGCCCCTTTCCCCCCAGTCCCAGGCAAAATCCCATTCCCCCAGTAGCCGCAGAGCCCCTAGTCCCCCAGTGCCAGGCAGAGCCCCATAGTCCCCCAGGGGCCCCTTTCCCCAGACCCGGCCCCAAAACCCCATACCAGGAATCCCCCATAGCCCCCCCATACATTAATGCCCCATACCCCCCGACCCATTAATCCCCCATAGCCCCCAGGCCAGTAGTGCCCCAAAAGTCCCCATACCCATGTAGTCCCCCCAGTAGCCCCCCTGGGCCATGAAGATGCCCATAGCCCCCCATAGCCAGAGATGCCCCATACCCCCCTCCGGGAAGCCATGTAATTGGGGCCCCAAGTTCCCCAGTGCCAGGAGATGCCCCATACCCCCCATACCAGGCAGATGCCCCATAGCCCCCCCAGTAGCCAGGCAGATGCCCCCTAGCCCCCCAGTGCAGGCAATGCCCCATAGCCCCCCTTCGGGGTAATCCCCTTTCCCCCAAAAAAAAGTCCCCTTTTCCGTAGACTAGGGGGCGGCGGGGCGCCGGCGGGGGGAACCCAGCGCACAGGGGGGGGGAGCAAAGGGGTGCCACCCCCCCTGCACGCCCTATGTACAGCGCCACCGAGCTTTTCTACATAAAAAGGGAGAAGGTGGGGGGAAACGATCCCCCCTGCCTTCCCCCTGTTAAACTGACTGACTCCCACGGCTGTGGAAAAACACTGTGCGAGTCGGGAGATCGCGGGCCGGAAAACACAAGGCCCGCGGGGGGGGTGGGGCCACGGGCCTTTTTTTTGACACCTGGCCATAAAGCAACAAAAATCTCCCAAAAAGGAAAATCTTTTTTTGCTTCCCAAAATTGCCATCAGACGAATCTAAGTTTTTAAAATTTTATTTATAAAAAAAAGTAGTTTTCTAAGCTTTAAAAAACCCCTCAACGTTTGCTGTGCCCCACTCCTCGGCAGGTACCCAAAATTTCACTTTTCCATAGTAAAAAAATTTTTTCCCTCTAAAAATTGAATTTTTTTTCCCCAAAAGGGAAAATTCCTCTCTTTTTTTGGGGTTTTTTTTCCCTTTACTTTTTTTAAAGGTTATTTTTATATTATATAAATTAATCAGGCTCCCGCACCTTTTTTCCCAAAATAAATAAATTTATCCCCTTAACCCCAGGCGGGGAAAAATGTTAATGACCAGAACGTTTTTTTTGTTTTTGTTTTTTCCCCTGCTTTCAACAGTTTTAACTTTTTATTTTTTTAAAGCGCAGCTGTATAGGCCCCTTTTTATTCGAACAAGTTGTACTTTTTGGGGGGAAAAGTTTAAAGGAGTTGTCTCAATTTCAAGCTTTCAGCCCCCCTTCAAACTTCTGGGACAAAGATTTTTGAATTGAGGGGGGTGCTTCTTGTCTGCCTTTTCTCCTCCCTCTTCCCCCCTCCCCCCGCACAAGAAAGCTCTCCTCCATTTTAATCAAACAGCAGGGAGGAAGGGGGGGGGGAGGGGGTTTGCTCCAAGTTAACCCGGTGTGCCCGCCTAGGTCTGCTGCAGGCTTTGCTGCTAGATCAGCAGAGCAGGGGGGTGCAAATGTTACTATACACCCTGTTTCAACAAATCTCCACCCTCCAGCAAAAAACAGACCCTGTCAGAACAGACACAGGGCGCTTGGGGAAGTGTTACTAACCAGGATTTTTCACTAATACGCAAGGGATGAAGCGTTCACATGTCCCCCGATCTTTTTTTTAGTATTCACGTCCACAGACACATATGTTATAGTAACACACAGGCCCCCTGCTTCACATCTTTGATCACCCCACCTCTGCTCTCATAATCTGTGTAGAGAAAGGGGGAAGCAAACACACAGGGTTAATCCAGCACACAGACCAGAACCAAGCCCTCCCCCCCCTCTACTAAGAAGCATTTGTGAGGAGGGGCTCTGTGTTCCCGACCTGTATCTGAAGGTGATGGTCCAGACCTGCCCGCCAGTGAATAAAACAACGTTTTGGGTGCTATAGAGATTTGAGAAGGAGTACTATATAACAGGGATAACTCAAATCATAGGAAATTTGAATGAACAATATTTCAAAGGCTTGTTTTTTTAAGATCTTTTTAAATTAAAAAACCCAAACTTTTAGGAAATTTTTTTTTTTTTTTTTTACATTTTTTTTCCACCGTTCAATTTTATACGAATAATTTTAGATTAATTAATCTTAATACTCCCGTGGGAAAAATAATATGTGTAGGGTTTTTTTTTTTTTTTAATTTATGCAAAATTTTTTTTTAAAAAATTTATTTTTTTATTATTTTATTTTCAAAATTTTTTTTGTTTTTTGTTTTTTTTTTAAAACCCCGAAAGGGGGACTGTTGTACATTTTTTTTTTTTTTTTTCCTTAGTAATGTGTTTGCATTTCATAATGCAATACATTTTTAAACTTGTCATCTGACACGGGCAGTGTTTAGGACAGCAACGGGTGGCTTGTTCACAGACAGCCCCTTGGGGGCCCCTCTAGGGCCCCCGGCTGATGGCAGCCGTTCCCCCGAGCTCTGTTGGTGACCGGGGGGGGGGCGGGGGGGGGGGGTGAAAGGGGGGGGGGGGGGGGGGGTGGGGGGGGGGGGTTTGGGGGGGGCGGGGGGTGTGGGGGGATGGGGGGGGGGGGGTGGGGGGGGGGGGGGGGGGTGGGTGGGGGGGGGGGGGGGGGGGGGGGGTGGGGGGGGGGGGGGGGGGGGGGGGGGGGGGTGTTCCATCACCAGACAGAGCAGGGGAACCCTTTGACTGCGCTGTGGTAACGCACCGACACAATCAAAGGGTTAAAGCATCGGGTTGCGGAGGTTTCCTCTGCACCCTGGTGCTCGCAGGATATGCTCTGGGATCGGGGCTGTGTAGTACAGCCCCGATCCCAGCACAGTTGCGGCGCCGGGTGCCGAAAACCCCTAAGTTTACACCGATGCCAAAAGACGTCGCTGTAAACGAACGACCCGCACCAGCTGACGCCAGAAAAAAAAAGGTTCAGTGGCGGTCGTTAAGCAGTTAAATCTTTTAACTTCTCCTCATAACGAAGATGCTCCATTCCCTAACTATGAAACATGGAAGAGGATTAGTTATGTTTTTGCTTTGCTGTATCTGGCACAAGATGTCTTGAATCTGTTCAGGGTACAATGAAATCACATGACTAACCAGGAATTTTGGAGTGAAATGTGTTGCCCAGCGTCAGAAAACTTGGTATCAGTCGCAGGTCATGGGTCCTCCCAGAGGACAATGACCCTATACACACAGTAAAAAAACATCCAAAAATGGCTAGCAGTAAAGTTTTGGACTATTCTGAAGTGGCTTTCTATAACTTCTGATAGGATTCTTACATCTGAGGAAGGAGCTAAAACAGTCTGGAAAAGGGACCTTCACAACAGATAAAGTTGGAATTTGCTCACGAGGTGTGGGCTAAAACACCTCTGTACAGGTGCAGCTCTCACATCGAAAGGTACAGAAATCATTTGTCTGCAGTTACTGCCTCAAAATTGTGCGACAAAGCAATAAGGTTATGGGTACTATTATTTTTGTCAAGGTCAGTTTCAGTTTATTTATTTTTTTAGTTTTTTGGTTGAACCCCAATTCAAAAACAAGGTCTGATTTATTATTACTTTTGACAGTTTTAAGTTATTCCATTGACCATTGTGTTTTTTTTTTTACTTTAACCCCTTACCGCCGGAGCCAGTTTTGGCCTCTCTGACAGAACCCATTTTTTGAAATCTGTCATGTGGTCACTTTATGTGAGAATAACTTTTTTGACACTTTAACCTATCCATGTGATCAGAGATTGTTTTCTCGTGACACATTGTGCTTTAAGATAGTAAGAAATTTTGGTTCAAAAAATGCTTATTTGTGAAAACTATCAAAGTATCGTGAAAAATTTGAAAAATTTACCAATTTCCAAACTTCAAAATTTCTGCAAGTAAGACCGATAGTTATTCCACTCAAATAGTTTTTTTTATAACTAGCAATCTACCATTGTTTTTTTTTTTTTTTACGACATTAGACGGCTTAGAAATTTAGTAGTAATTTTAAAATTTTCAAGAAAGAATTGCAATATAACATTTTTAGGGGACCAGTCCAGTTCTAATGCGACTATTGATTACCCTGTATGTTAGATTACCCCCATAAATGACCTCATCTAAGAAACAACACCCTCTTAAAGTATTCAAAACCCGCATTTAGGAAGATTTATTATACCTATATTAGGTGTTTCACAGGATTAAAGCAAAGTGGAATGGAAAATTATCAAAATTTCACTTTTTTTTTTTATGCAGATTTTCAATTTTTATACATTATTCACAAGATACGGTAAATGTGAATCATGGAAATACAACTTAATATTGGATTCCCCAGATTCTGCCATTTTCAGAGATCTCCCATACGTCCCTAGTGCATTATTGGCTCACCACAAGCCCCAGAATAGGATGAGCACCTACTGGACACTGGGTCTCATTTTTAATTACGATTTTATCTAGGGAGCCCATATTCAGGTTTGAGCGGACACCCTAAGGTGCCTAAAAACGTAATAAACTCCCTAAAAAATCCCCAATTAGGAAACTACACCCCTTAATCAATATGATCAGGGGTGTAGTGAGCATATGGGACCCACAGGTGGCACAAAATTATTAAGTGTTAGGCTGTGAAAATAAAAAAAAAAATGTTTTTCCAATAATCCGCAATTTTTGGCTGAAACGGTTTCATTTTTACAAGGCATTCTGTAAAAAAGCACCCAAACTTTGTTACGCAATTTCTTCCAAGTTCGGCAATACCCTACATGTGGGTGTAAACTGGCAGGGTGTATAAGGGAGGGAGTGTTATTTTGATTTTGGAGCGCAGATTTTGGTGGGGCTATGTCGCATATACAAAGCCCCCAAAGTACCAGAACAGGTGAAACCTTCCAGGAGTCACCCCATTTTGGATTCAGCACGCCTCAAGGATCTCATCTAGGGGTGTATTGTGCATTTTGGGTGCAAAGGTGTTCCAAAGATGTTGTTTTTTTGCATCGGGCTATGAAAAAGAAGGGAAACCAATTCCGCCATGTTTTTTGGGCTGTACAATTTTTACAGCATTCACCGTGCAGTGTAAATGACAAGATTTCATTACTATGGGTCCCGGTACAATTTGCAATGATGAAGTTTTATATAGTTTTTTTATGTTTTATTACTTTTACACAAATAGAAATAGTCTATAAAAAACTGCGTTTTTATGTTGTCCCTGTTCTGATAGCCATAACACTTTTCAGTTTTCTGTAATACAGAGCTGATTATCGGCTTGTTTTTGTGGATGATTTGACGTTTTTATTAGTACCATTATGGGGGGCATAGCCGCATTGATCACTTTTATTAATGTTTTTGTGAGGCATTTTGAACAAAATACAGCATTCCTGGTAGTGTTTTTTTATTTTTTACAGCGGTCACCGTGCAGTATAACTGACATTTTAGTATTAATCAGCAGTCATACAATTACAGCATACCCCAATTTGTATTTTTTTTTTATGTTTTACTGCTTTTACACAATAACACTTTTATTCAAAAAGGAAAGCACTGTTTTGCATCGACATAGTCAGAGCCATAACTTTTTATTTTTTCTGTGTACGGAGCTGTGTAGGGGTTTGTTTTTTGCGGGATGAGTTGACGTTTTTATTGGTATCATTTTTTGGGGGACAAGACTTTTTGATCAGTTTTAAATCCGTTCTTTGGAAGGCAGAGTGAAAAAAATATTGCTATCCTAGTAGTGTTTTTTATTTTTATTTTTAACAGCGCTCACCGTGTAGTGTCCATGAACAGTTAGCTTTACTCTCTGGGTTGATAGGATTACAGCAATACCCTATTCAGTTATTTTTCAATTTTAAACCACTTTTTTATAAAAAAAAAAAAAAAAAAAAAAAAAAAAAAGAAGTGTTTTATTGTGTTAAATAATATTTATGCATTGCTGTCTTCTGAGAGCCATAACTTTTTTATTTTTTCAGGATCAATTGAGTTTTAATTGTACAACTTTTGGTGTTTAAATTAGTTTTTGATCGCTTTTAATTCATTATGTGCTGCAGGATTACAAAAATCCAATTCTATGACTGATTTTGGTTTTTACGGCTTCACCGTACGGTTAATTAATGTTTACATAATTTAGGGTGGGTCGTTACGCATGCGGCATACCAAATATGGGTACCTATTTTGATCTTTTTTTGCGGCAATTGCTTTTGTAAATGTGAAAAAGCGGTGGTACGTTTTTTTAATTTATTTGTGTTTAACTTTTCACAATTTTTTTACTTTCCCCATGGGGGGGGGGGGGGGGGATTTGTAACAGCAAATCCCCACTGGGGAAAAGCAATAGTTAGATTGCTGTTTAGAATAGGAGACCCTGTGCACAGCGTACTGCTGTGTACAGTCGCCATGGTAACTACTGCAACCATGCCCCAATTAGAGATGGGCGAATTTCTCAAAAATTCGATGTGTCCACTTCGCCGAATTTTTTCCGACAAAAATACATTCGGTCCGAATTTACTTCGCACGAATCGCGTTTAAAAAGCAAGCTATTTCCAGGCTGCACAGAGCCTGAAGGGTGCCTGTAGAACGTTGTGCATGCTTAAATATGCAGAGGGAGCTTGGTTTTGGTCTTCATACAATGTTGTGTTTTAGTATGACACGCAGATGACTGCCCGCCGATCTTAGAACGCTTCCTATAAAATTCCCTGGGCACATATAGGCAAAACTCCGACCAAAAAACTCAGCGGGAAAGTTGCCTAGATAAAGTCATCCAGCGAAAAGCTGGAAAAAAACAAGCTGAGAGCTCAGGTGCAACATTAGTGACAGAGTGTGGAGGTTACGGCGGCCGCCATAGCAGCATGAGGTTCAGGCATTGGCACAATGACATTCTGGAGGTGGCAAAACACGAGGAAAGCCACGAGTGGCAACACTGACTGAGAGCGGAGGTCAACGGCGGCAGCAGTAAGTGGTCAGGCAGTGGCATCAATACATCTGGAGGCGGCAAAACAGTATGAGGCCACAGAGTGGAAAATTGAATACAGTGTGAGGTCACGACAGCATCAGCATGAATCAGGCAGTGGCACCATGACATTCTGGATGCGGCAAAACATATTAGGCCACAGAGTGGCACAATCACAACAGTGTGGAGGTCACAGCGGCAGCAGTATGAGATCAGGCGCGTGGCACAATGACATTCTGGAGGCCGGCAAAACAGTAATTAGCACAGATTGGCACAAATCACATAGATTGGAGGTCACGAGCGGCAGCAGTATGAGTCAGGCAGTGGCACAATGACAATCTGGAGCGGCAAAACAGATAGGCCACGAGTGGCACAATCACACGTGTGGAGGATCACGACAGCAGCAGCATGAGATCAGGCAGTGGCACATGACACTCTGGAGTGGCAAAACAGGAGGATAGCCCAGAGTGCACAATGACAGAGCGAGGTCACGCGGCAGCAGCATAGTTCAGGCAGTGGGCACAATGACAGTGTGGAGACATGGCAAAGGAGTCACAGTCAGCAGCATTGGTCAAGAGTGGCACATGGACATTCTGGAAGCGTTTGCAAAACATGAGGAAGCCACAAGAGTGGCCAATGACTGAAGAGCGGAGGTCACGGCGGCAGCAGCATGAGGTCAGGCAGTGGGCACAATGACAGTGTGGATGCACTGCAACAGCAACAGCAGCAGCAGCATGAGGTCATAGAGTGGCACAATGACATAGTGTTGAGGTGGGTGGCAATACCAGTCCCTTGTAAAATGGTGGTAGGCAGATGGAGAAAACTGTCACAGATGTGTGGGGCATCAGGCGGGTGGCGTCATCAGAAATAGTGGCTGAGGCAGGAATTTGAACCCAGATCAGACGCCTAAGCATTGGTGTGTTGAAATCCTGGCCGATCCCCGCCTGATTCATCTTGACTAAGTCAGTCATTCCACAATTCCCGTGGCCAAGCGGGTTCTCCCTTGTGGATAGCTGATGGCCCCCGCGGCACTGAACACCCGCTCTGATGTCCCACACTACTGGCCGGCAGACAGCTGCTCCACAGCAAAACTCCGTCAAGTTGCGGCCACACATCCAGTTATGGCTTGCCCAGTAATCCGCGGAGCTTCTAACTGCGGTGGCAGAGTGCTGAACAAGTAGGCCACAACCTGATGGTTCAGACTGCTCCAGTCCTGCTGCTGCTGGCGACTGCCCTTCTCACTAGGCGGGTGAAGAAGCGCTCATGCATTGACTCCAGAACATAGGTAACTACTGATGGAGCAGGTAACTGCTCCTACCCCCCCACCTTCCCCCAGCAGCCACGCAGTAGTATCGTGAGCGCTGAGGAACCCCCCGGTCAGACCTGCAGAGGAGGGACGAGCCGCACATAGGCACGGCCAACTGATTACGGAGATTTCCCTATAGTATTTGGATTTAGTCTTTCCTTCAATACTGGGAAAAAGTCCTCCCATTTTGGACCGGTAGCGAGTGGTCCAATAGGGAGGGTAGAGCCAGAATTCCATCCCTCTGCCGGAAATGCTGATATTCGGCTGTCACTAGCCAGCAAATAAGCATCCCCGTGCGGGCCATCAGCACATGACTGCTCGAGGGGCACCTCCTCCATTTCCACAACTATACTGCCCACGGTGCTTGGGGTCTCTGCCTCATCTCCTCATCTCATCCCCCTCCTCCTGCTGCTCCCTGCTCCTCCTCTCTCTTCACCTGGGTAGAAAATCCACTCATTTCACCAGACAATGCCGCTTCTGTTCCAATGTCCTCCTCCTCCTCCTCCATTCAAGTCCCACCGGACATCATATGGCCACGAATGTAGTCGCCACGTCTCCATCCCCCTGCCCAGACAGATTTTCAGCATCAGTTCCAGGACAGAAGCTGTGAATGACGTTATCATCCGTAGTCCTGGACGACTGACAATAACGTTGCCTCCCGAATGGCTCAACAAACGGCAGTTGTCACACAAGAGCTGCCACTGGCTGACGTATCAAAGTACACAGGGAGTACTTCTGTCTGACCTGGAACATCAAAAAATCGTTAGGCCTTTCTCTTGTTCATACAGATCGGTCCACCATTTGCAGCTGAGGAATTCCAGGGGTGGACACATCGCATAACAGAGTGTGTTGGGGGAGGCCGTTCCAGCCGCTGCAACTCGAGAGGGTGTTCCTGCTTTGTACGAATGGATAAAGTGCATGCACAGTTTCCTGGCCATTTTTCAAATGTTCTTGAAGATCGGTGAAGAACTTCAAGAACCTTTTCCACAACCAGATTGAAACACGTGCCCATTAAGGGCGCATGGACCATTCCTCCTCGGCAGCACGGACACCATGTTCCTCCCATTGTACCTCACCATGGTTCCGTTTTGCAGTTGGCGCGGAGAAAGCCACACATCGATTTCTTGCTGCATGACGCTGAGCGTTCCTCCCCTGATGGTGACTTTGTTCGCCGAGGCAAGCCAGGTGTAGAACTGTTGACACGCTGTGCCCTACACATGTGGTTATAGATGAGCAGTACTTGTGGGAGGCTGAGATGGAGGTGAGGTGGAGAGGAGGAGGCGGACATTGGCGCAGGTGCAGCAGTTAGAAACAACCGTGGAGGAGAAGCGCGTCTCCAGTCCAAGTTGTTGGTGTGCTGGCAGGAAGCACATTCACCCAGTGGGCCGTAAAGACATGTACTGGCCCCTGACTCGTAGTTACAGCTCCAGACGTCGCGCGCTGCCGTGCACGCTTGGAACAAACCGATAAGCTCGAAGGACTGAACCTCACCTTCTGTCTCTACATATTTATAGTGCTGGTACTGCCTTTTGTTGGAAAAGAAATTACGCTTGGAACTCTCCATCTCGCTCGCACAAGCCATTAGTTCTCTGAATGTCTGAGTCCACCATTTGGAAAGGAGGGTACTGCGATACCAACAACTGGACAGGAGCACGGTCAGCAGCTGCACCTTAGGAAGGTTGGACGCATACTGTGTCTCTTTGCAATCGCCTCGCTGAACGACTGCTGGCGCCAAAGAGTAGCGATGAAGCAGGAGCATCTGGACCGGCAGAGATGTCAAAGAAAACAGCTCACTTCCTGCAGAGATGTGGTAGCCTTTGACAGGCTGCAATGCAAGCGATCCACAGGCGCTGCTGCTCTGTTGGAGCAGATGGACCAAAACAACAGAGCCACGTTTCTCCCAGGCCACCGGATGGTGACGCTGCATGTGATGACGCAGGGCCGTGGTGCCAACGTTAGCTCCCTGGCCACGCTTCACTTTCTGCCTTCAGATTCTACATATACCCATATTCGGCTCCTCCGGTGTCTTAGCAAAGAACTGCCACACCGCGGAGTAGCTGATTTTACCGCCAACGCTCCGCACTGAGTGACTACTACCACCGCTGCCTTGCTGAGCCCCTGTGCCGCTACTTTCTTGGACTTGCGTAGCGGGTTTTCTACCCCATGGCCGCTTGGCTCCCGACCTCACACTGCTGCTCCCCTGCCGACTCACGGCCACACTACCCATTTACTGGCTGCGCGGCTGCCTGAGACGCAAGCTGACGCCCTCTTCTCCTGACGATGATGAAGCCCTTGCTTAACCCGGCTCTGAAGTGCGGTCGGCTACATCATCATCTATTTGTTTTTCATCGTCGCTGCTGTCCTCATCACCGGTCTTGGTATGCAGAGGCTGACCCCTCACAACATGACCTCACATGCCACTCTCAACATCTATACTTTGCCGCCTACTGCAAGAAGCAGGGGATATTGGCCCCATTTCTTCGCTGCCAAGTAGCTGCTGACGGCCCTCCTCAAATTGTTCATCCTCGTGGCTGAGCCCAGACCACATAGTAGATCTCTGGCTGAGGGAACCGATGGGACAGAGGCGGGTTGAGGACAGGTGAGGGCCGCTGACCCGCTCCCGAGCCATGCCAACTAAGGGTTGTGTCTGACATTCCCACCAACTCTTGGCTGGGGTTGTCAGATGTCATCTGAGAGGAAGTGGATGACCTAGTCAACCAATCAAGAACCCTTGGGTTGCTGTTTAGCACACGGCCGCTAGATGACAGCGGCAGTTGTGGCCTCACCGAGTGACCCCTGCTGCGACGTCCCCTTGCTGTGCTGCGACCTGATCCTGCTCCAGGAAAGTTTGTGCCACTGACGCCACTCTGTCTGACATACTGTTTGTTCTAAAACGTACAGACACTGTTTGAAGATATCTGTATATGATAAATACACACCCTGTATTTGACTCCAAAATGCCCCCTAACAAGTTTGGGTAACCTTGGATATAAATTGGCCCCACAAATGGGGAAAAAAATGTACTTGTATGTGCTTTTTAAAAACTCTGTTGTATTTACTGATTATAAAAACACAAACAGGCTTAATTAACCTTCGGATATGAATTATGCTACATTCAAAATTTCTTCTTTGGCGTTGAAAAACAGTTTCTCTTACTGACTACAACAGCAGAAAAACGGATAATTAACCCTTGGATGTAAATTGCGCAAAAGAAATGAGCTGCCAAAAATTACCAGCTTTGTAGCGTGTTACAATGGCGTGCATTTTACTGACCACAACAGCAGAACAACGCTTAATTAACCCCTGGATCTAAATTGCGCAAAAGAAATGAGCAGCCAAAAATTAAGTGGTATTTGGATTGTAAAAACGCTGTTTCTTTAACTGAATACAACAGCAACAGGCTTAGATAATCCTTGGTATTCAATGTGCTGTGAGCAGAGAGCATTAAAATATATATGCAGTAGAATTGGACACACACTGGACTTCAGTTCCAATACACCAAAAAAATCAAAATTAGAACATAAGATAAGCAGTCTCTGAGACAAGCTTTGACACCCCCCAAAAAAAAAAAAAAAAAATCACTGTATAAAAGTTAGTTCTTTACTGTAAGATCTCAGCAGCAGCACCTTCCCTACACAGCACAGTGAGAGCGGTATGAGCTCTCAGCGTCACGCCCGGACTTATATAGTGCGGTGACGTCACAGAATCCCGCCGGTCTCTGATTGACTTCATCTCTGCACATGTCATTTAGGTTACTCCTTTTTTCCTCCCAGAGTTCTTTGCCCCATGTAACGCCATGTGCTCGCAGCCATTTTATCAATCAAAAACACACTTCGTTCCCGCGACTCACCCCAAACTTCGACTTCGTTCAGAATCGAAGTTTTCCTGAAATTCTAAACGAATTCCACTTCGTTAGAATCTATTCGCCCATCTCTAGACAGCACCCTTGGAGTAGAACATACTAAAGGGTGAAATTTCTGGGCAACAGATCCAGGTGGACTGAGGCCTGCGTGCTCGGATTATGGTCCGTATAACGGAACCCGACGAACCCAGAGGATCTAGGGCTGCAGTCTCAACAGCCCCGCAGTGAAACTGCAACTGCAGTACAGTGGGTTGGAGCAGAGGGCCCTGCGACAGAAGGCCTGGGAGTAAAGGAGAAGGTCAGGGACCATTTGCCAATCGGGCAAGAGGCCGGCGTACCATGACCTGCGGCCCTAATCCTAAGGTGAAGGGAACAGCTGGTATAAAATATAGTAAAAGGGCCCAGGGTGAAAAGAGGTGGGTCAGATCAAACTGACCCCAAGGCAGGACCAGCGTGTCCACTGCCAGAGTCGGGGATCCCTGGCCATATAATTAGGGTGCTAGGGATTGAAGCGAGATGACACCAATTCGACGTCTCGCGTACCTCGCCACCGGCAAGAAAGGCGAAGCACTTCCGACAGATATTTGGCCAAATTGGTCTTTAACCCCTGGAAGGTGAATTGCCGACAACGTCGGTACCGCTGCTCTGCCCAGCGAAGAACCCTTGAAGTTATCCGAGAGAACTGCTCGGCCTCTGGAGTCACCCTGAAGATTCAGACATGCCACATGTCGTCGGTCCGAATCTGAACTGGCTGCCCCCGGATGAGAGGGAAACCCAATGAGAGAGCGCCTAAGGAAATAGTTTGGATTTCCAGCACATTGATCTGACGACTGGCTTCCCTGAGTGACTAGAGACCCCGCGTCGTCCGCGAGCCGAAAACGAGGCCCCACCCCAAAATGCTGGCGTCTGGTGATGATCAGCCATTGCGGGGACAGAAATAACCTCTCTTGATGTAATACCAGGAAGGCTAGCCACCAGCCCAGGTCGAGAAGAGCCTCGGGTGGCAGGCGCACCGCTGAGATCAAAGACATTGGAGACCTGCGTCACTGAGGCAGGATTGCCAGCTGCAGGGGGCAAGCAAGGAGCTACGCAATGGAGATCTCCTCGGAGGCGGCCCTCCAGCTGCAATTGTGAAGAGTATGCCGGGTGCGATTTAGAAATAGGGAACGACTAAGTGCTGGAGCTTCCAAACGGAAGAGAACCCTCTGGAACCTGAGTGAGCATAAATCATCCCCCGAAATTCCATCCCTAATGATGGAATCAGACCGGGATTGCTGCAAATTATCCAGCCGAAGCGCGCTGCAAACTCCAGGGGACCCTGATGCTGACCAGGCAGGCAGGAGCATTTGAGGTGGAACCAAAGCCCTGATGCGAAGGATTGTCATTAGGGGTGGCAGGAGCTATATGAAGACCCTTGGTGCAGCTGCGAAGCCGAACGACAGAGCTCTGAACAGAAAAATGTCGCGAGCCTACTGTGAAAACGCAGGAACTGCTGATAGACCTGGGACATGCCGAAAAGCAACCTGATGTCTAAAGCAGACGGAAAAGCTCTCTGCGCTGCCGAGAGGCTACTGCTGACCGGAGCAACTCCAAGTGGAAACCGGGCCCATATGCATACCGGTTGAGCTCTTTAAGGGCCGACAATGGCCCTACTGAGCTGCCCTTCATGGGAACCCTAAAGACGCTTGAATAAAAACCTTTAAAAGAACACAGACTCAGAGGCTGGCATAATCACTCCTTGCAGGAGGAGTGTGCGGATTGCCAGAGGAAAACCGACGCCCGAGCCAGAGGCGCGGAGGCAGCTGCAACCGTGCTGGGGGAGCCAAACAAAGCGATTCCTGAAGTGGCAACCTTGCGAACCCAGGCATCGCTGACCTGAGCCTGCCAGATCTCCTGGAACTGGAGGAAATGCCCTCACCCCGAAACCGACTTTTGGGTGGGGGCCGGCTCCTCAGACCAAGCACTGGTTGGGTAAAGACCGTCACGTGAATGCCGCTGCATCGGCTGGCCCTGAGGGGGAGCATAATACGACCCTCTGTGGCCTCCCAAAAAACACTTACCGCAAGCAAGCGGAAGCGCAACCAATAACTCCTAGGAGGCTGCAACCCCCGCCAAAAATTCTAGCTCCAGGGAACGGCCACTGCATTGGCTGATGCTCTAGCCATAAAACGGGTTGACACCAGCGAGACTTCACTGGGACCGCAGAACCTCTGAAAACTGGGAAACAAGATTCCACAACTTTCTTGTGGAAGCTCCAGCCGATAGCCGCTGCTACGACCAGACCATGCAAGCTCAACTGCGAAGAAGCAAGCGCAGGTCGTAGGGCTGCCCCAGCCGCCCCCCAATGCGGACTTACAACAACCCGTGAGGACGCCTGTCTGCGCCGTCATCAAGGACCGCCGCGTCCGAGACAGGGATAGCCGGAGACTACTTGAGCCGGGTGACTGGGGTGTCCCCTGATGGGACCACCGACCGCTATGACCCTGATCCTCCAGGAAAGGGCGAAGAGACTTAAGTCGTCAGGTAGGAAACAAACGCCTGACCGGATGTTTCCACTTCCTGGCAAACAGTTCTCAATTTCAGGCGTGCAGGGAACACCAAACGTTGTCGCCTGCCGCCTTTAAGGGAGACCTCCTCACCCCTAACATGAAGGGAGTCTCTGACAGCTCTGATAAGGGCTTGGACCTCTGCTGTCATCCTATCAACCCTGTCTGGCCCAGAGACAGGGGAGTCTCCAACAGAGGTCGTATCCAGGCCCGGAGCTTTCCCGGCTAAGGGCTTGGAGCGCTGCTGTCGCATCATCATCTCTGTCTGGCTCAGAGTCAGAATCAGAGGAGTCCCCACTTGAAGCCGTATCCAGGCCTGGAGCTTCTATCTCCGACCACCGTCTG
This sequence comes from Phyllomedusa bahiana, assembly GCA_025379985.1. NCBI lineage: Eukaryota > Metazoa > Chordata > Amphibia > Anura > Hylidae > Phyllomedusa > Phyllomedusa bahiana. The sequence continues at coordinate 41,440 of JAODAL010029632.1, forward strand.
ATGGGAGAGAGCTCGGGTGATAACGAGGCAGAGAGAACTGTAACGCTCATACGCGAACACTCCGTACGGGCTGCGCCGGGTGCTGGACACTGGGAGGTGCGAGGTTGGGCAGCGAGTAGCGACGGCATGCGCTCTATGGGCGAAACCATAACCTCAGGCACTCTGAACAGGATGCCCACTGCTAGTGAGCAAGAGACATGGTCCACGACCCCCCGACAGGGGGCGTCGGGCCCTGCGGTGGCCAGCAGAGGAGCAGCGCAAAGGGCACAAAGTGCACTGGGGCTAGTCAACAAGAATATTCTGTGGCAGCGGGCGCAGGCGACGCAAGTCGCCACTGTTTTGGGCGTGGGCGGCTTTAACCCCTTATCCTTGAAACGGACATGGCTGCAATGCGCGCGGGGCAGGGAAGGATGGCCCACAGGAGGCCAACTTACCATCCCAAGATGCTGTGTCTGGTAGCCAGGAGAGCAGCAAGCCATCAGGATGCCTAACGCTGGAAAAAATGGCGTTTAGACTCCGCCCCTGACCTATGCCCGGGCTGCTGGAAGTCCTGCCCCCTCCTGGGAGGAGCCTGGACCTGTTTGGAGCCACCCCCGGGGCGGCACCAGCCCAGGAAAGGCGCGGTCTAGGCCTCCAGGACCCGTGGCGCGGCCGGAACGCTGTAACAGCGGGTGAGTGGTACCCGCAGCCCCTGGAGATAACAGCCCCGTCAGGAACGGCAAGGTAGCCCGAAACCCATGCAGCGTTCAAACATGGAGGGTGGGGGACAGGGTGAGAGGCAGCGGAGGGGTCCCATGGGAAACCTCCCAGGTGCCCCCCAAAATCCCTGTGCCCGGACGCAAATTGCTCCGCAGCGGGCGACTGCGCCCCATGGAACACATGAGCGAGCGGTGGGGCGCCAGACCAGGACGGGTCTTGTACCCCACTAAGGGACCTATGGCCCAGCCAAGGCCGTGACTTTTGGATATGCGATGAACCCCCGCACTAACTAGTACCCAGTTCAAACACAAGAATAAATGCACAAACATTCTCCTTTGGTGTCAAATGGCCACAGCTTTATTCAAACCATATAAGTACAACAAACATGGAAGGAGTCAGGTGGAGTGCTAGACAATTGTGTGATATTCCCAGCTGACATGCAGCACCCGGCCAGACAGCAAAGGGGCGGCACGCTCTGGCTGCCATTCTAGCAGAGCCAGTACACTTTAGTGGCACCAAAACCCTACTGAAGACCCTCACTCCTGCTTAACCACCGTGCCCGCCCCTGGATGCCATTACCATTATACCATCCTTAAGGCTGGCCACTTCCAAAGCTCAGCCTCTTCCCACCCTGAGGTTTAAGGCTCTGGCTACACTGCACAGAAAAAACGTCAGTTTTTTTCAGCGTTTTTCGTTTTCTAAAAATGCTGGAAAAACGACTGTAATCATCTCCCATAGACTCTAATGTAAAACCCTCCCGCTGTCTCCACTGAGCTTTTTTCTACTCGTTTTTTTTACTGGTCGTATTTTGCAACATGTTCTAAAAAACGCCAGAGCAGGGCAGAAAATTTACTACAGGAGTCTATGGAAAGCGCCGGACGTCTTTTGCCGCATTTTCGCAGCGTTTTTTCAATGAACACCCACCCAGGAGACCCAAGTCCCACCTATAGTGGGTGTAATAAAGATTATATCTTATCAAATCTGCAGACAAGTGTCTGATGTGTCCTTGTTTGTACCTTTTGTAATAAAATGATCATGCTTCGGTCGCTAACGATTTTTGCGCAATTCATATTTTTTTCGCTAAAAATACGTTTGTTATTTTTTTTTTTACAGATTTTGGCGTCAATCCGTTTTTTTTTTTTTTTTTTTACAGATTTTGATGCTAAAATCCTTTTCTAAACATATTTTAGCGCTAATAAAGTTCTCGCTACTGACGCTGAAAATGTTGTTTACGGATTTTGCCGCCAGAATCAGTTTTTTTTTTACAGATTTTGGCGCTAATAACGTTATCTTGCATCTGATGCCAAAAATACGATTTTTTACGGATTTTGGTGCTAAGATCAATATCTTTAAAATTGTTGGCGCTAATAAAGTGATCTCGCTTCGGACACTAAAAATATATTTTTTTACGGAATTTGGCGCAATACGTTTTTTGGGATTTTGGCGCTAAAGTGCTTTTCTTTACAGATTTTGATGCTAATAAAGTTATCTTCCTGTATCCACAGATAATGTGGGTTTTGGTGGATTTTGGTGCAAGAATCTGGTGCAAAATTTAATAAAGTAGTAGCACGCAGCAGCAGCACACAAAGGGCAATGTGCTCACAATGGCTACAGTGATCTAAAGGAAGTGACTACTTAACATGTTAACTCCACCTGTAGGGTGTAGGTTACATGCAATGGCTTAATTTGTGCATACATTAAAAAGCAGAGCAAAGACGCTCCAAAAGACGGCCGTTTTTTCAGCTGCTTTTGACAGGCAGTGCACAGAAAACTCAGCTTCATGAACGACCTTTTAGTACGGTAATTCGTTTTCAGGTCATTTTTTGTCCTTTGCAGTGTAGGCATAGCCTAACATCCTCTATTAGTTAAAATGAGTCCACCATAACTTGACCTGCAACTTCCACCTGACTCCTGCACCGCAACATAAAAGCTGTGACAGGTTATAATACCAAGAAATAGCAAATCCCAGACTCACTAGGAGTCATCCTCCAGCACTCAGGAGAGAAAAAACCCCTGTAGAGGAAACCTCTAGGGAACCATGGCTGAAGGATTGCCCTTCCCTTGGGCTCAATGGATAATGCCAACACAAGTACTCATCAGTATCATAACTGTGTCTGAAACCAGGTATATAATAAAGGCAACATAAAACAATACATTCGTCATTGTACAGATCATAGCTAAACACAAGCTTCAGAGCATTGATTAAAATGGGGGCGGGTGGGAGGGCATCTTTCCTTACTTCTTGGTGAGAGAAAAGAGGAAGTAGGAAGAGAAGACCGGAAGTTATATCTATACCTAACCCCACCCTCCTCACAGTAAACTCTTCCCCATCCACACACTCCTCCCTCTCATATCACAACCCCCTCTGATCATAACTATAAACTACACAGACAGGAGCTTTAGCACAATGCAGGGACTACAAGCTGCCCTCTCAACACCTATCCCCTCTGCTCAAAGCTACTTACAATAAATATACTATGCAAACACTGAAACCATCAGCTTAAATACCTACAGCTATACAGCCAAAAACTACAAGACTATAATGGAGCTCTAGGTTCCCCCCTCCCAAAGTCATGGTCCCCCTTCGCTTAGGGCTTTGCAGGGGGTGGGGGGGTTATACCGCGGGGTCAAGAAGCTCCAGCTGGAGCTTCGACCCAGGAAACTGCCCTGCGCCAGCACGCAGGTGCTGCGCCCAGAAGAACACCCTTCCCCCGGGTGCCTCCCCTTGTTGACCAGCACCCCACCAAAAAAAAAAAAAAAAAAAAAAAATCTGCTGGGGGGCTACATGAAAACGGCATGCCTGCAGCCCGGCCAACTATAAAAAGTGGAAAAAAAACCCCGACCACCCCCCAAGTCGTTGTACTTCCCAGGTGCTCGGACTAAGATTGGTTTTCACCTTGGGTCCCATCCCCCAGCAGTGGGGCTACCGGAACCGTAAAAACCCGGGGAGGCGGAAAGGGGGGACGGGTGAGCGGCGGAAAGGAAGACCGCCAGCAAAAAGAACTGACTGGTTCCGGCTCCTCAGGGGACATGTATGGCACTCCGCATGCTCGCCCCCCTCTGATGGGGGCGCCGCTCTCCAGCCCCTTGCCGCGGGCGAGCGCCGGCTGCTCCATCCCCTTGCCGCGGGCGAGCGCCGGCTGCTCCATCCCCTTCCTGCAAAGGAGAGAAAAACAACAAACTCTGCAGAGCGGGCGCCCTGCCCCTCAACACTGGGCTGAAAAGGGCCCCAGCTGGGTCAGCAGGGGGGATATAGGCCCCCCGGGGCGGGTTTGACACATTCCCCTAGTTCCGCCTCCAAGGAAAGGGGCCTATCCCCAAGGGCGTGCCCCCCCTGAATTAAGCGAGAAATTTTGTATTGCCAAAGGTGTACGGGAAATGGCATGGCAAAAAGGGGGAGGATTTAAAAAAATATCAGTACTAAAATACTCCCCGGGACCTGGGGCTTCTTCACTATCCCCATATGAGAATAAGGCCCCAAATGAACATCTATGCAGCGTCCAGGGGGGGCCCACTTGCAAATAAAGCTTGGGGTTTAGGGCCAAAAACTGCTGGGCATAGAGGTTGGTCTGGGCCACTGTGACATCTACCAGATCTTCAGAGAAGACGACTTAAAAAAAATCTATTTACGCCATTGAGTTTGGGGGAAAAGACAGGGTTTTGGGCAAAAATTTTGGGGCGGGCCTAGGGGTTTTTCGGGGGCATTTTGGTTGGGGGCTCTACAAAATCTCGGGGAGAAGGACGCCCCAAAAAAAAAACCCCCCCAACCCAGGGGCAGAATCGCTATCCGGGCCAGGAAAGGTACCCTCCCCCGCGGTACGTCTCTGGGGAAAATTGGGGCATTTTATGCAGGTGTAATATGTATGTGTAAAAAGTTTTTTTTTGTTTTTTTTTAATACACACAACGCAGGATGTATGTTGTGATTTGACACGTGTGTGTGGGATTACAATATTTTAGAAAATTAAAAAAATTTAGGGTTACTGTATTTTTTTTTCTTGCTAAAAAAAATAAATAAATTTTAAAAAATTTCCTGTACGGACGTCTGTAAAAAAAGACTAAACAAGGAAATCAGAGGTGATTGGTAAAACAAAGGAATTATCAGTTTAATTAAAGGTGTGCTCTCACCGCATTGATTGGCTTCAAGCCTGTAGGCAAAGCTCAATAGACAATTACCAAATACATTGCTGTTCTGATTTTGCTTCCTTTCAGAGTTAGAGCTGTTCTTATATCCTTCTTGTGTACACAAGCTTCCCAAGTAACAAGTAACCTATACCAACCACCTCTCTGCTGTAGTAATGGTCAGAATAGGGATGCCACTTTCTGCTGTGTCTTATCACCAGCACAAGAGCTTGTTTGTTGCTGACAAACTTTAACCCTTTAGTTCTATGCAGTCTTCTGCACTGTGGTTTAGAGCCCTCTAATAGGCTCAGCTAGAAATAGCAGATCTGAAATGTCAATCATGGTTTAGAACTGCCCCCCCTGAAAAGGGAAATGGGAGCCTAAGCGGCTGTGAAGAGGGAGACTGAAAACGGCCAGAACACCCCTTTACCATCAATCCCTTAAGGAAGCAGCGTTTCTTTTGTTTTCCTCTCCCTCTTCCAGGAGATGTAACTTTTTCCCCCTTTTCATTGACAAAGTTTTTGGGGCTCATTTTTGGGGCGGTTTTTATTTCTTTATATCCACCTAAAGGATTTTAACCACCGACATTTATGGCAATTATCAGGCCTGGAGAAAACAGACCAACCCGGGGGGCCCTCGGCCCGGTGGGCCCCCAAAGGTCCAGTGCAACCCGCCAGCGGGAATGGTGTTTCCCCCCCCAGTTAGCCCCGAGAACCAGCGCCATCCTGTGGCACAGGTACAGGGGCCGTATCGGTCGCAGACCCAGCCATGCAGCAATCTCGGCCACGGCATGTACCGTGCTGTGCAGGCAGCGGCAGAACCTTCTGCTCCTGGCTGTTCAGCCCCCACAACGCGCGATATGATTATGTAATCACGACGCCTGCTCTGCAGCCCGTATTAGGCCATAAGCCTATGCATAGGCTTACGGCCTAGTAGACGCCGCAAGTGGTGTCTGGAGTGAGCGGCGTCACGCCGGCCGCTTCGAGAAAATACGAAAGAGGGACGAAAGACAGGTGAATTTTTATTTTATTTTTTTTTTTAAAATCCCTTTCCCACATGGGACATTTGCATACGTCCCCGGGATCGGCGGGGAGCCCCGCGATCGCCCGGGGCATGGAACTAGCGGTAAATTACCGCTGGCTTCATGCCGCATCAACGCCGGCCGGAGTGAGCTCGGGCCACGGGTGTTTAACCCCTTAACTCCGATCAATTAAGATCGTCGGAGCCAAGTCGCAGGCAGGAGGAGGGAGCCCCCTCCTGTCTGCTCCTCGGCGCGCTGCTGCACGAGTGTGCAGCAACGATCTCCTACCAGACAGCCCCGGGAACTGAAGATCACTTCCCAGAGCCGTCTGTGACGTCACGATGCCCACAATGCATTGTGGGCATCGTGACTGACAGTTGTCATGGCGACCAGTGCATAGCAACAATGATCTGAAGATTGCGGTTATAAATCCCCTATGGGGAAAGTAAAAAGAAGTGTAAAAAAGTAAAACACAAACAAAAAATAAACACGTCGACCGCCCTTTTCCCCTTTACAGACGCCAAACGCCCCCATAAAATATCAAAAATAAAGTACCCATATTTGGTATCGCCGCGTGCGTAATGACCCACCCTATAAATATGTAACATTAATTGACCCGTACGGTGGACGCTGTTAAAAAAAAAAAAAAAAAAAATGCGATTTTTGTTCATCGTGCTGGACATAAAGTGTAATAAAAAGCAATCAAACTCATAAACGCCAAATTTGTACCAATGAGTCAGTTCATCCCGCAAAAAAAACAAAAACTTCCTTACACATCTCTGTATACAAAAAAAAAAAAAAATTATGGCTCTCAGAAGACAGCGATGCATAAAATTGTTTTACACAATAAAAATACACTTTTTTTTTTTTAAAGTGCTTCAACATAAAAAAAAAAAAAAAAACACTATATAAATTGGGTATCACCATAATCGTATCGACCCTCAGAGTAAAGCTAACTTGTCATGGATACTGCATGGTGAGCACTGTTAAAAATAAAAACGCTCTTAGGAGTGCAGTATTTTCGTCACCCTGCCTTACAAAAAACGGATCAAAAAGTCTTGTCCCCAAAAAAATGATACCAATAAAAACGTGAACTCATCCCGCAAAAAAACAAGTCCCTACACGAAAAATAAAAAAATTTTAGGCTCTCAGACTGTGGGATGAAAAAAACATGTTTTTTTTTTTTAAAAAAGTTTTTTGTGTAAAAACAGTAAAAAAAAAAAAAAAATAAAATTGGTATCGCTTTTTTCCATGACCTGCTCATTAAAACAGATTCTTTAAACCCCGCAGGGTGACCACTAAAAAAAAATAAAAAAACACCCGGGAATGCTGTATTTTGTTAAAAATGCCTCACAAAACCTTAAAAAAATGAAAAAGAGTCATACCCCCCATAATGATTTAAAAAAACGTAACTACCCAAAAAAAACAAGCCATAATCAGTCCGTGCCAGAAAAATAAAAAGTTATGGCTTCAAAAAGAACATAAAAATGCAATTTTTTTTAGCCCTATTTTATTGTGTAAAAAGGAATAAAACTATATAAAATTTATATCACTGCAAATTGTACCGACCCCCCAAAAAAAGTTTTTGTCATTATCCCCCTACGGCGAAAAAGAAATTGAAGCCCAAAAAAAAATTTTGGAAAGTTTTCCCCCCCACCCCCATTTTCATAGCCCAATATGAAAAAAAAATATGGAACACCTGTGACCCAAAAGCCAGGAAAACCCCCCGATGAGATCCCTGAGGGGGGTGAACCAAAAAATTGGGGGGGACTTCTGGAAGGTTCCACCGTTCTGGTATTTGGGGGGTTTGCAAATGACATGGGCCCCACCAAAAAGCGCCCCCAAAAGCAAATACCTCCCTCCCTTTTACGCCCGTCATGCGCCCAAAAAAGCAGTTTACACCCAAAAGTGGGTATTTCCGAAAATTGGAAGAAATTGCGTAACAATTTTTTTTTTTCCCGGATTCCTTGTAATATGAAACCTTTTCAGCTAAAATTGCATGTTGGAAAAAAAAAAAAAAAAAATTTAATTTTCCAGCTTAACACTAAAAAAAATGGACCCTGGGGGGTCGATTTTCCCCCTGCCCCCCTGGATATTTTCCTTTAAAGGGGAGTGATTTTCCAATATGGGGTTTTTTTTGGGGGAGTTATTAAGTTTTAGACCTTAGGGTGCCCCGAAACCCCAAAAATGGCCCTAAAAAAAAGGTAATGAATAGAGACCCAGAGGGTAGGTGTTTTCCTCCTATTGGGCTTGTGGTTGACCCAAAATAGCCACTGGGCCACATAGGGGATTTCTAAAAAACAGCAGAATTGGGGGAATTGTTTTAAAGTTGCATTCCCTGATCACATTTACCGAGTTCTTGTGAATAACGAATAAATATTGAAAATCTGCAAAAAAAAATTAAAATTTTTGAAATTTCCCCTCCACTTTGTTTTAACCCTGTGAAACCCCAAGGGCAAATGAACTTCCTAAATGGGTTTTTGAATATTTTAAAGGGGTGTAGTTTCTTAAGAAAAATTTATGGGGGTATCTAAAAACGGCCAAACAAAGTCATTTTAGAACTGGACTGGTCCCTAAAAAATAAAAAAAAAAAAAAAAAAAATGTATTTGCACATTTTCTTGAAAATTTGAAAATGACTACTAAATTTCTAAGCCCCCTAATATCAAAAAAAAAAAATGATGCCCAAAAACGTAACATATGCAACAGTTAGCACTCCCCAAGACATTTGCAGAAATGTGCAAATTTATTTTACATTTTTCACTGTGTCTTTTTAAAAAAATATATAAAGTGACAATGAAAACATAGGTTTTGACGTTTTTGGTCAACGGGACCTTTTTTCAAACAATTGTCACCGTGATTCAGGGAGAGGAGAATAGGGCCGTAGCCCGGAGATGTGCGCAGTCTACAGACCGCACTGTGCACCTCTCGGGGCTACAGGCATATTCTCTCTCCTGTTTCTCTGCACCACTTTTTCCTTCTTGCTTTTGTAGTGTTATTTTAGAAAGTGGCGAGGTGCGAGAACAAGGGACATTTTGTAAGAGGATATTGTTGTGGGCTGCTTTTTATTTCCCCGTCTGGTCCGCTATTAAACTTGGTTTACTCCATAGTTGCCAATTTTGAAAATGAAAAAGCGGGTACTTTTGGTGGGCGCTACGCTGCGTGAAAAAATTTGCATGGGCAGCCCCATTTGCGGTATGCCCCCCCCTTAAAAAAAACCACACCTACTCCACCTAACTGCATAACGGCTTTGGAAAAAACCCAGGTAGATCCCCTTATACCAGGTAAGCCCCCATAACCGGGTAGTCCCCCTTACGGCAGGTAGATCCCCTCTGACCAGGTAGAGCCAAATTGTAGAGGTAGATACCTCCATTGTTAGCCAGGTAGATCCCCCATTTTTGCCAGGTAGTCCCCCCCATTGTTTGCCGGGTAGTGCCCCTTGTTTCCCAGGTAGACCCCCCATTGAAAACCCAAAACAGGCCCCCCTAAAACAAAAAAAATAAAATAAATCCACTTCCCCTGCCCGGTCCTGCAGAGCGGCCGCTCCTGGACTCTCCTCACTTGTCACAGGGGGAAATGAGAGCAGCTGCGCGTTACTTCCCTGTGATGCTGAATGTTGTAAAGGTGCACAGCGGCGGGGACTACAGGGGGAGGAGGGGAGGAGGGAGCGATCCCCTGCCTCCCCTTTGCTCAGCGAGACAAGGGCGGGTGAGGGACCCGCGCCCCGCTTTACCCGCCCCGGGAACGGACCGGCGGGGTAGCGCACCAGCGTACTCCGGGACTGTGGGGCCCTTTAAAGGACCCCCCCCCGCCAGCAGGCCAAACCCCCCGGGGAGGGCGGGGGGGGACCCCCAAAAAGGGGACCCCCCCCCCAAAAACGGGGTTGCATGTATGCTTTTTCTAACCCTTGAAATCATGGGGGTTTGGAGCTTCTCTGATCAATAGGAAAGGTTTTGGGGTTGGTTTCCCGACCTGGTGGGTCTCCCTCTGTTTCACATTGACCCCTCCTACAAAACGATCAAAGG